>JAOTQR010127520.1:0-22717 GCA_025774065.1 Solanum ossicruentum
TCACTAACAATCATTTCAAGTGTCAATCAACTATATTCTCTAAAAGGGGTGGGTGGGTGGGTTGCAAATTGAAGTGAACTAAATACAAAAACTATACTAACAATCACGAAGAGATAATAAATTTGAGGATCAACATGGGAATTGTGTTCCCCATGATTCACTAACTCAAATACCCAGGATAACATAACCTCAATTGGGACATTACATGTAGGATGGTAACTTAGGTTCTTCCAGCCTTTTGGTAAAGGTAAAGATCAAATTTCACCATGGCGCTTGGTTGGCAACCATGGTTTGCCAACTAACCATTACCTATTGTCCCAATCAACCTCTCCTTGGTCGGGTTTGGTTGATTAGACGAGAACACATAAACCAACTCTTGTCACCTATTTCCTTTTCCTATTCATAACTACCTTGGTCGGGATCATGACACTAGGCGGGGTTTGGTGTTGGCCTCCACCAAACAACAATCAATCCGAAGGAAAATGGATAATATATGCAAATATCCAATTAAAAAATGCAAATAATCCAGGTTATCTCAAGCTAGCTACTCATGGTTCCCACAACCCCAAGTTGTGGGGGTTTAGCTACTCATAGCTTGGGCAAAATCACAAACAATTAATAAAATAGACATAGTTGAGAGATTACCCAAAGAAAATGAAGAATGATAAACCACCTTGATTTTGGATTCAGAAGCTTGAATAATGGAGTTAAATTACAAGTGATTCCAATCCCCAAATTGGGTCTTCAAAGTGAAACCCTAGTTGTTTACTCTAAAACCTAAAAAGATTTTCTCTAGAAAAGATATTTTATTCTCTACAATCTGATTCTCCTCTAAAAACCCTAACTTATACTATTTATATTATATGCAAAAAGGACCTTAAAATACATAAGAAAATTTGGTCGACAACAGTTACGACTCATAGGTACGACTCATGGGGTGACCTATGAGTTAGAATCAGTCTTTTGTAGTCAGCACTTGGCAGTTTGAATTTGATTGCTATAATCCATACTACAAGTCATTTTAAGGTCTATGACTCATACCCTGGGCTCGTATGGCTGAATTTCAATTTCTAAGATTTTGATTTTGGAAGCTGTTAATCACTACGATCATCCCCTACGACTCGTACTTGGGCTATGACTCATAGTGGATCTTGTAGGTCCTCAAATTCAACAAAATCTACTACTTTTCCCCAAGATTTAGGCCAACCTATATTTTCTGCAAAACCAAACACAAAGAACATAAAAACCATAAAAGGTCGCATTGAGAACATACAAAATCTCTTATTTTAGGCACCAAATGTGTTGTATTTTGACAACACATCAGCATGAAATCCAATATTTGAAGCATTAATTAGAAAATAAAGTCTTATTCTATGGCTATTAAATAGCTAGAACAACAGTTTGGTCAAGTGTCAACTCAATTGAATCAGCGTCAGAGGGGTACATTGCCTTTAAAACTGAAAAATGAATGACACTGTATGACGGTTACTACTAAGGGTGGGAAGAGCATAATTGACCCTCTTATGTTGGTAGATGTGGAGATGTTCATGATAATATTGTTGCAAAAAAGGATGAGGATGAAAGAGATGATCATGGCAAAGATAGAGTGAGTAAAACAGCTAAAGCGCTACAGAGGTTTAGGCCCGTCCCTAGGCCTCTTCCTCTCTTCCCTCAGAGAATCAAAAAGAGGGAGGAGGAAGGAAAGTTCAAACACTTTCTCTCCATGCTAAAGGAAATATATATCAATATCCCTCTTATTGAGGCCTTAGAGCAAATATCGGGCTATACGAAGTATCTGAAGGACTTGGTCACTAAAAAGCGCATTGTGAGTCAGGAGCTTTCTCGAGAGCTTCAACATCACAGATCTATCACTACAAAGTCCTTAGCTCAGAAGCATGAAGATCCAGGTGTTTTCACCATAGCATGCATCATTGGAGATATATAGTTCACAAGGGAAATATGTGACTTAAGTGTTAGTATCAATCTGATGCCCCTTGCGGTCTACAAGAAGCTTGGATTGGGAGCCCCTAATCCTATTAGCATGTGGTTACTGATGGTGGATTGAATGGTGAAAAGGCCTATGGGGATAATCTATGATCTATTAGTTAAAGTGGAAAAATTCATATTGCCTGCAAACTTTGTGATTCTTTGTTGCGAAGTCGACTTCGACATCCCAATCATCTTGGGAAAACCATTCCTAACTACTAGGTGTGCCCTAGTGGATATGGAAGCTGGTCAACTCAAGTTTACATTAAATGACAAAGAAGTTATCTTCGATACCATCCGTCCATGAAGCATCCAAATGAGCTGAAGAGTGAAGTCTGGGAAACTGGTGAAGCCTGAGAAACTAATTTGCCTAGGTCGTGCCACTGATAATAAATCAGGCACTACTTGTGAGGGAAGGTTAGTCAATTCCACAGGGAATATTTAGACTCATAAAAATTCACCAATATATAATTCGAGTAATTAAACAACTCAATCCCTAAAAGGGCGGGGGTTTGCAATAATCAATAAGAAAAGTAAACTAACTAACTATTACAAGAGAAAAATCAATAATAGAGAGAAACTAGGGTATTGTGTTCCCTATGATTCCCCAGCTCAATATCTCTGGATAAGCTATTTCTTTTCTAGTATATAACATGTAGGACGGTAATTTAAGTTTACCAAGCCCTTTGGTCAAAGGTGAGAGGTGAGTTTCACTATGCAACTTGGCCCATCTCAATAGTGTGCATTACTAACCATTACCTATTAGTCCCAGTATAACCTTCCTTTTGCCCAATTTGGTTGATTAGATGAGAATACATCAATCGAATCCTATTAATTAATTTCTTTTCCTATTCATTACTAACTTGGTATAGTTAGTAATACAAGGCAAGTTCTAATGTTTCCACCATCAATAAACATGAAAAACGAAGAGAGTTAATTAATACATACATATATACCTTCCAAGAATTGTGAATTATTCGATTTTACTTTGTTAGTTCTTTATGGTTCTCACAACCATAGTTGTGGATTTAACTACTTATGGTGTGTGTAGATGAAGAGATTATGAATTGAGAAAACATAATTAAACACCTACATAGATTTAAGAACAACGAATCCAATATCAATAAGAATCACAAGCTTTATAATCAAATTCAACTACAAGTGTTCTGAAAGACTCTCCCACAATTTTCTCTCTCAAAATATTGAGTTCTCTGAGCACTAACCTAAAACTAATCAAAATTGGCGAGAACTTATGAAAAGAACCTAAAAGACATATTTATAACAATTAAAATTCAAATCCTAAACAACTTAAGAGAACTAGTTGGCACACTTTACGGCAACACTTTATGACGTATTGAAGTTCAAGGCCCGTAATCGAGGTCTCATACATTGTTGTTTGAAAATTGAAAGTTTCCTCTTTATGACACCCCTTTACGACTCATAAAATGGTTTACAACCTGTAAAGGGGGTTTTGTCTGATGAACTTAAGAAAATCTTCGTTCTCTAATCCTCAGGGCACGAAAACTCTTGTACAACTTATATATTAATCTACGACTTGTCTGCATGTTTGTAGAAGTAACTTCAGAAACATGGCTCCTCACTGGAATTCCTTATGAAACCACCCTATGGCTTGTAGAATGATATACGACCTTTAAGGTGTCTCGTATAACAACAAAATTATAGCTACTTTGTAACTTTTCCCAAAATCATGGCTAACCTATAATCTTGCAAAGATAAACACAAAAAGCATATAAAACCCACTAATATTGCATTGAGAACACATAAAATCCAAAGTTTTAAGCATTAAAAGTGTTGTAGTGTAGTAGAATATCAGGTACATTGCCTAGCAACACAGTTCAAAATCCTAAAAATGAAGGGTAGTGTATGACAGTCACTACTCGGTGTAGTATGAGCACCATTGATCCTCCCTTGTTGGTTGAGGAAGAAAATGTTCAAGAGGAGAAAGTTGCGGTCAAAGATACAGATGCAGGAGATGATCATGGCAATAATGGGGTGAGTGAAGCTGCTGATGCGCCATAGAGGTTGAAGCCCATTCTTAGGCCTTCTCCTCCCTTCCCTTAAAAAATCAACAAGAGGGAGGAGGAAGGCAAGTTCAAGCACTTTCTCTCCATGCTGAAGCAACTCTCCATCAACATCCCTCTCATTAAGGCATTGGAAAAGATGCCACGGTATGCTCAGTACATGAAGGACTTGGTTACTAAAAAGGGTACTATGAGTCAGAAGCTTTCCCAGGAGCTTCAACATTGTAGTGCTATTGCTATAAGGTACTTGGTTTAGAAGAAAGAAGATCCAAGTACTTTCACGATACCCTGCATCATCGGAGATGTGGAGTTTGCATAGGCATTTGGTGATATAGGTGCCAACATTAATCTGATGCCCTTGCAGTCTATAAGAAACTTGGATTAGGAGCCTCACGCCAACTAGTATGCGGTTGTTGATAGCGGATTGCACGTGAAGAAGCCTATGGAGATACTGTATGATATGTTGGTAAAAGTTGAAAAGTTCATATTCCCTACTAACTTTGTGAACCTAGATTGTGAAGTTGATTTCGACGTCCCAATCATCTTGGGAAGCTCGTTCCTAGCCACTAGGCGAGCATTAGTGGATATGGTCAACTCAGGTTTAGATTGAATGACTAAGAAGTCATCTTCAATATTTGTCTGTCCATGAAGCATCCATATGATTTGAAGAGTGAATTCTGAGTAACCAATCGGTCCAAGTCATGCTGTGACAATAAATCAGGCAGTACTTGGGCGACAACTCAAGGTTTTTGATGTAATAGTGTATTTATAGGGTTATTTTCAATTTTTGGATTCATAGGTAGTTTGTTTTCTTATATTTTGATTGTAATTTTGGACATTGCGCTGGTTGCATACAAGGTAACAGTGTATCCTATGAAGAGTATGCAGGTGTAAAACTAAATTAGCCATCACTTTATGACCCATACCCCATCTCGTAGAGATTTTCAGTGAGTGGAAAATTATGCACTCCAATCCACGAGCTAACTTTATGATCCATAGACCAAACTATGAGTCGTGAATTGGGATCGTGGACCCAAGTAAGTTTCCTAAAAATTTTGCTAAGTGTGACATCTCTACGACCAACTCTACGAGCCGTTGTATACTTTATGACTCCTAGACTGGTCTGTGAAACCTAATCCTGAAAAATAAGGTTTGGATGTTCTACGAAACCATGATTTATGAGCCGTGTAGAGTCCAGGCCCATTAAAGTGTATATGCATGTATTAATTAATTCTCTTCATTTTGCATGTTTTCTAGTAGTGACCAACATTAGAACTCGGCTAGTGTTACTGACTGGATCAAGGTAGTAATGAATAGGAAAAAAGATTAATTAACAAGATTTATTGATGTGTTCTCGTCTAATCAACCAAACTAGCCAACGGGAGGTTGTACCGGGACTAATAGGTAAGGATTAGTAATGCTCACTATGGAGATGGGCCAAGTCACATAGTAAAATTCACCTCTCACCTTTGACCAAAGGGCTTGGTGAACATAACTTGCCATCCTACATGCTATACACTAGAAAAGAATTAAGTTATCTGGTGATACTGAGTTGATGAATCATGGGAAACACAGTACCCTAGTTTCTCTCCATATTGACTTCTCTCTTGTGATAGTTAGTTTAGTTATATTTCACATTGATTATTGCAACCCCCTTTTGGAAAGTAAGTTGGTTAATCATTCAAATTGCAAATTGGTGAATTCTATTGAGTCTACTATTCCCTGTGGGTTTGACCCTAACTATTATTAGGTTCTATTTCTTGACAGCGACCGCTTTATCCTCTAAAAATGAGGTGTAACTTGGGTAACATTAGGATGAACCATAGGCAAATCTAATTCATTGGCTACTTTCCCAATTCTCATTACTATCTCATAAGGTCCCACATGTTTCAGACTTACTTTACCTTTCTTACCAAAATACATCACTCCTTTCATTGGGGAAACCTTCAAATACACCCAAGAACCTTTATCAAACTCTAGTTCTCCTCTTTTAGTGTCGACATATTACTTGACGGCTTTGGGCAGCCTTCAACCTTTCCCTTATAACTTTCACCTCCCCAACGGCAACAAGCACTAAATCTGGCCCAATCAATGACATTTTCCGAACTTTAAACCATTCCACCGGTGCTCTATACCGTCTACCATATAATGCTCTAAATAGAGTCATACTAATACTTGAATGAAAACTGTTATTATAAGCAAATTCAATAAGAGTTAAGTGATCATCCCAACTTCCTTTGAAATTAAGCACACAAGCCCTCAACATATCCTTCAATGGTTGTATTATAGTTTTGACTTGTACATCTATTTGAGGATGAAATGTGGTACTTAGCTTCAGCTTCGTGCTAAGACCCTTTTGGAATAACTTCCAAAAATAAGAAGTAAATTGAGCACCTCTATCTGATATGATGGACAGTGGTACCACATGCAACTTTACCAACTCTTGTATATGAACCTTAGCATGATCTTTGGCCCCATAAGAAGTCTTCACCAGCAAAAAGTGGTTTTTCTTCGTCATTCTATCCACTACAACACATATTGAGTCAAATTGCTTTCTAGTGTTGGAAAACCCATGATGAAATCCAAATTCACTATCTCCCATATCTAAGTTTGTATCTCAATATCTTGAGTTAAACCATAGGGACTTTGATGTTCTACCTTCACTTGTTGACAATTTGGACATTCCATCACACACCTTGCTATGACTTTCTTCATGCCATTCCACCAATACACTTCTCTCAAATCTCTATTCATCTCCTGGTGGATCCCTAATGAATAGAGTACTTTGAATTATGAGCTTCATCAAGTATCTTCTCCCTCAGTCCATCAACAGTAGGAACACATAATCGCCTTTGGTAGCTCAACACTGTATCTCCCTCTTGTGAAAAGACCCCTACCTTGTTATCAACCATCAATTTCTTCAACTCAACCAATATAGGATTCATGTCTTGTTTTGCTTTAACTTCTTCCATGAAAGATGATTCTGCCCTATTTGGTATCAACACACCACCACTATCAAAGCTATTTACCTTCAAACCTAAACAAGCCAAATGATGCAATTCTCCGACCAACAATTTATTTTTACTCTCAATGTGCTCCATACATCCCACAGACACTCTACTCAATGCATCATCCACAACATTAGCCTTACTGGGATGGTACATCACACTTATGTCATAATCTTTTAAATGTTCCAATGATCTACTTTGACTTAGATTTAAATCTCTTTGGCTAAATACATATTGCAAACTCTTGTGGTCTGTGAATATGTCAACATGTACCCCATAGTGGTAGTGTTGTCAAATCTTTAGTGCAAACACAACAACTAACAACTCAAGATCATGTGCCAGATAGTTCTTTTAATGCACTTTCAATTGCCTCGAAGCATAGGCAATGACCTTTCCATGTTGCATCAACACACAAACCAAACCCATATGTGAGGTATCACCATACACAATAAAACCATTCAAACATTCGGGCAACATCTAAATAGGACCCAAAATAAGACGATCCTTCAACATCTGAAAACTCTTCTCACATTCATTGGATCATTAAAATTTTACCTTCTTTTGGGTCAACCTTGTCAAAGGAGAAACAAGGCAGGAAAATCTCTTAACAAACCTTCTATGACATCGGGCTGAACCCAAAAAGCTTCTAATTTCATATGGAGACAATGGTCTAAGTCAATTCTTTACAGCCTCTATTTTCTATAGATTAACTCTTATACCATCTCCCGAAATAATGTACCAAGAAAGGCCACCTTTCTTAATCAAATTCACACTTGCTAAACTTGGAAAAAAGTTGTCTATCTTTCAATATTTGCAACACAATCCTCAAATGGTCTTCATGGTCCTTTACATCCCATGAGTACACCGATTATTATCTATAACTACCACCACGAGCATGTCTAAGTATGGTTTGAAGATCCTGTTCATCAAATCCATGAAAGCAGTAAGAGCATTTGCTAGTCCAAATAACATAACCAAAAATTAAAAATGACCATATCAATTCCTAATGCTGCCTTTGGGATATCATATTCCTTCACCCTCAATTTGTGATATCCAAATTGAGATCAATCTTAGAATAGTAGCTTGCACCTTATAGTTGATCAGATAGGTCACTGATCCTTGGAAGTGGATACTTATTTTTGATGATTATTTTATTTAATTTTCGATAATCTACACATATCCAAAATGAACCATCCTTCTTTCTTACAAATAATATGGGAGCACCACATGGTAACATACTAGGTCTTATGAACACTTTATCAAGAAAATACTTTAATTGTTCCTTCTATTCTTTCAATTTCACCGGGGCCATTCGATATGTAGGTAAAAAAATAGATTGGGTGTTAGATACCAAATTAAAGTTCCCTTATAGGAGAAATACTTGGTTAGTTATCGAGGAAAACATTGGGGAACACATTTATTATGGGGACTGAATCAAGAGTCAGGACATGAGACTCAACATCTATGACTCAGACAATATGATACAGAAAACCTCTGGAAATCATTTTCTGGCTTTCATATAAGAGATAGACTTTCCTTTAAACACTAAATTGGTTCCCTTCCATTCTAAGATGAGCTCATTAGGGACTTGGAATGTGATCGTATAGGTCCTACAATCAATATCAGCATAGGATGTATGCAACCAATCCATACCAAGAATAACATTAAAATTGGTCATATCAAGCTCAACTAGATCACATGAGAAGACTTTATGTAAGACTGGCACAGAACAATTTCTATAGACTTTCTTGGATAGGATTGACTTACCAATAGGTGTATAGACGGAATAGGGTTCTACCAAACCTTTCGGAGACACGTCAAACTTTATAAAAACATATGGAGTAATAAATGACATATTGGCACCGGGGTCAAGCAGAGCATACACATCATGATCAAAGACTTTTACAATATCGATAACCACATCGAGAGTCTTATCAACCTCTTGCCTAGCATATAGAGAATAGAATTGATAACCACATGGACCACTATCGTGAGCTTGGGCACCTTGTTGCACTTGCCCCTTTTGAACTACTTGACCTTATGGATGCCTGTCCTTACCTTTGTTAGCAACATTAGGATATTCGACAATTTTATATCCCATCTTCTCACAACCAAAACGTGCACTGGAACCTCTTAAGCATTCACCAACATGATTCCTACCTCACTTGGGACATCTAGGAGGAATAGCACCACCTTTCACAACCTCACCTTGAGCCTTATTAGTAGCGCCTTTCTCTTTGTCAAACCTTTGAAGAGCACCCTTAGAAGACCCTTGTCCTTGTTGGAATCAACTACCACCGAACTTACCACGAGAGAATCCACCATCGTAATGAGCCCTTTTGGACTCCTTGTTCTCATCTTTTGCAACTTTTCATGCTCCACTTGTTCGACATATGTCATGAGTCTAGAAATATCCATTTTCTTAATAAGCATAGTAGCCTTGCATTCTGTCTTTACTAAGTCACACACACATAAAGTGAATTTGTTCATAGGGGCCCTTGAGTCGTCCACCAGGAAGGAGCAAATTTAGACAACTTGGTGAACTTGAGGGCTTACTCCTCACACTCATACCGTCTTGGTCAAGTTCATGAATTCCATCATCTTAGCTTCCCTTAGCTCGAGCGGGAAGAAACAATCAAGAAAAGTGGCCTTAAAAATCTCCCCATTTATATCACCTTCATCAATCCTCTTGAACTTCCATTACATAAACTAAACTTAAGCCACTCTCTTAAGTTGAAAAGCTGCCAATTCAACCTTCTCTTCGAAAGACACTCCCATAATCCCCACTAAATTTATACACTTTATCAATGAACTCTTATAGATCCTCATCCACCTTTAAACCATGAAACTATAGGGATTCATCCTAGCGAAATCCTATATCCTCGAAGCTGGAGTATGAGTCTTTGGAAAAGTAATGGCTTGAGCCAACACAGGGGTTGCAACTTTAAACTCATCATTAGAAACTTGGTCAGCTTGAGGGACTTCGCGAGCTAGAGGAGCTTGGTTCGCATTAGCATCATTTAGCCTCATTAATGGAGCATGTCATAGAGCCATTTCTAAAAACACCATGGGACAAGCATTAGGATACGAAAGCTTTGAAGGAAAAACATACAATACAATAGAAGCAAAGTTTTCCTAAAACGTCTCATATCCTCGTATTCATAGATGTGGTGCGCATCAAACCAATGAATAAGACTATTCAACATGACACGTTAGACTCCCTATGATGCTTTCAAATCTTGTTCTCTGATACCACATTTGTCATAATCCAGACCTAGGACCTAGCTGTGATATGACAAATGTGACACTCGAAGGCATCCCATCTAAGCCTCGTATTTATATCATAAGAATTCATAAGGTAAAATAAGCATACATAAGAGAATAAACAAGTGAAAGTTTATCAAAATAAAAGTCATAGTTCCAATAGAGGAATGTATATCAATCCAAATCATGCCTCTATATCATAGATCTTGGCGGGGACTAGCACATAGCTTGCTAGCTCACTCTTAAAACACACATCAAAATAATGAAAATGATAAAGTATCAACATAAAGGAGAAATATCATAAGGCTTGTTCTAGAAGCATGGGAACTCATCAATTAGTCTTTAAGCTCAAAATTTGAGTCTAGCCAAAAAAGGAATAGTTGCCTCGACGTCTCCCTACATGGCTAGATCATGTAGGCAAAAAAGTATGCATTAGTACATGGAATGTACTAAGTATACAGGTATGCCATGAATCAAAGGACATTACAATAATATCGATATACATAATCATAATCAATAGGATAAGGACACAATATGTATAAACATGTAAGTTTAAAATCATGAGAAGAAACACTATCAAATCCATTCATAACCTTAACATCACATATGTGGTAATAAGACCATAGCTGATATAGACATGCAGACTATTGCATGGAATGTTGATGTTCCCTCTACATCATGTAAAGAGGAGTCTACTTTGCTAAGGTAAACTCGATCCTCACCCTATAGGCTCTATCCTAGTATGGTGAGAGACATCATTTTGGCCCGATCCTTTGGGCTCTATCATGGTATGGTGAGTGTCCATCATTTAAGCTGATTGGATCCAATAGCACATCTTTAAGGAATAAAACATGAACATCATTTCTATGGTGACACATAGTTATGGAACTTGAGGATTTATATAAAGACCCTTTGAGATAGTCCTCTTCACAAAAGTCCACTCAGTGCTAAGTCATATCCCATGAAATATATAAATCATGCATATAAATAGCTTTCAACGTAATTCATACTTCACTAAAATCATGCTTTTATAATTCATAAATAGCCATCATAGCTTTCATGAAAATATCATGTCATAAGTATAGTCCACCTACTTTACTTTCATTATAGTGTGGGTAGACATTCCTACCTTAACATCATCATAAACATTATAGTTTTCATTACCCTCTTTAACATAACATCATCATTATAATTATCATAACATCATCATAGCATCGCCATTATGACCATCTTGTCATTAAGATATGCTTTAACATACTTAAGATCATAGCCATAAAAATCCCCAACTTTATTATAAGAGATTAGATCTAAGTGTGGGTTCATGAATAATTGAATCAAAATCATACAACTGAGTAGGATTCTTAGAGAAAACATACAATTAAAATCAAATTAGATTATTGATGAAGGAACCTACATCATGTCATTAAACTCTTATCATGCATACTTTGAAATCACATGCTTCTGTTTGAAAATCATATTGATTATATACTTCATTATAATTCATTCATAATTAGTCATAATCATCATATACGAATCATAATCCACACACTAGGAATCATAACTTAAACGTCCATAAGAATTCATCATGAAAATTTAATAAAAAGAAGATTTTGGATTGAGCTTCATGGATGAAACTAATTCGTGAATGAACACTTACATAACTTAGATAGAATCCTTGAAATTTGAGTAGAACATTTGGAAATCCCTAGTCCAACCTTCAAGCTTTAGCTTCAATGGAACTCTTGACTTAGAGAGAGAAATACTGAGAACCTTTGAGAGAAATTTAGGAATCAAAGGCTTTGAATAAATTAGGAATAATATTTATAAAGGTTAGGTTAGTTAAGCCTGTCAGGATAAAGAAAATAATGTAGTTTTAGGATGTAAATGAATTGAAAATTTCAAAAATACCCTTCATTAAATATTGTCGGAGCTATCCCTAAAACCCATCTTACGAGTTGTAGATGCACCTATGGTCTGTACCTTGGCTCGTGGAACTGGGTGTCATAAAAGTAGAGATACTGGAATATATTTTCTAAGCCACAAACATGCCGCATGACCCGTCATTTTATTTATGGGCCATAATTTCTTCCGCAGAGTGATTCCAGACTTAGACAAATTTTCACTCATTTAGGACTACTTTCTATGAACTAATTAATGGGTCATGGTTCATTACATGGTTCGTTTAGTATTATGTAACCCAACTCCTAGAAGTTCTTCAGTTTTCTATTTTCACTAGGCACTTTCCACGAACGCACCTACTATTCACGGATCTTTCTATGGGCTGTAGAGTGACTTGTAGGATTAAAGCTTCAGCAAAATTCTAGGCTTCTAGTTTTTCATGTCTAAAAACATGAAGGGTGTTACAGTTAAGTCAAATTCTAGTGAATAGAATATCATAATACAATACTCTATCATAGCTTTGAAATTCATTTAGTCAACCTTTTGTATAGAGTAGCTCATCAACCTTGGGATTCATCAATATAAGAATGATCCTTATCATACTTAGAATCCATGATAGAGTGAGGAAAATCTTTCAACAACTTACATTCATTCATTAAGAGATGTCAAAATCATAATTGAATAACTTTCATTACCTTGAAGAACTCCTTATCATTCATGTTTATGCATCATTGGAAACTTGGGTAAATTATGTGAGTTTAATATCAAAAAAAAAATTTAAAACATGTAATTCAGTAAAACTATGCATAATAATGAAGAACTATAACAATCAGAATCACAATTGAAGAAACCCATAATAAAGATTAGAAATTGTAGATAGCCTTTAAGAATTCTACTTGAAATTCATCATAATCATGAAACTAATAATACATTTTTATGTAAAAAATAGGTCAATTATATTTATATAAATCATAATCTATGCAATTGAATAAAAATAACAACATCCCATGAAAATACATACATAAATAGAGTACTAAAAGTTGAAAAATCTTTGGGCTCCATAGGTAGAAGGTACCCATAGATGAACATCTGCATACCTTAGGTAAAGCTATAATGACAAATCTGTAATTATCTAGCAACGTTTGAAACTCTAGCTTGAATTCTCCACTGGAAGCTTGAAGGGGAAGAACTTATGAGAATTTGAGTAATTTTGTGAAATTAGGAGAGAATGAGAGAATTGGTAAGGATTAGGGATAGTCATAGGTAGTTACAGGGTCGAAATAATGTAGTTTAAGAGGTTAGGGGGATATGAAATACCAAAGATACCTTTCATCAAAATTCTCCAAAGAGAAACCACGAGCGGGATTTATGAGTCGTTGATGCATGTATGACATGAGGAATAGGTCTCGTGGCAGTTAGACCTATTTTCATGGTTTCTGAAAGTCAATATATGAAACCCTTTTCTACGGTCTCTCAGTTGGACCACGACCCATAGAAGGGTCTCAACCAATGATTTTGCTAAAGTCTTGAAATATGAAATTGTAAGGCCACACATGCTAGAAGGTATGAAAGTGCAAAAGAAATGAATTCTAGAGTTTTCTAAGTGTGAGTGGTGTTTACGAAGGGGTTTAAGAGCTGTCAAATGGAGCACAGGACATATATATGTCTATGGGTCCTGAGGGTGCACTTTCAATAGCTCAAGTTAGGGGACCACCAATGCATGAAGGAAACCATGAATCGTACGTTGTTTCACAAGACATAAATTATTCTCATGGAATGGTGCGTATACTTGGTGGAAATAATATTTTTTGAAGTTTGGTGTATGAAAAAGTAGAACAGCCCGTGGTTTGGTTGATAGATCGTACGAGGTGTCATAGTTTGAATTTAGAGAAAGTTTCAAAGGGTCCAAATTTAAAAGGACGAGACCCTCTTTTTGTGACTCGTGGACTAGACCACGACCCATAATCACGATCTCATGGTTTGGTCTGCAGATTTTAACAAGGGGTAATTTTGATATTTCCTAATATTCTAAGCCTATGCTACATCATTTAAGCTCCCAAATAAGCCCAACCTTATACAACCCTATACAACTTCATTCTTATTCATTCAAAATATCCTGAGTCCTAAACTCCTCCCAAATACTCTCAAGCTTCGTCAAGACTCTCAAGTACAAGGTGCAAGGTAGGATTTCAGAATTTCTTCACTCATCCAATAATATTTCCATCTCCATCACACCAAGATATCTGAGTTTAATTTGTGGATATCTTTCCTCCACAAAACTCAAACATTCCTTTTCTTTATCTATTTTCAAGTCATGGAAGTTTACGGAAGTTTTATAAACTCAAGTCATGGAAGTTTCCGGAAGTTTTATAAACTCTTTTATATGTTGATATTATGGAGTAATTCATGCTATTATACCTTTGTACACTATCATGCATTAAAATTTCATGTGAAATTTGTATGTTTTATGAGGTTTTAAGGCTGCTCTAACTAAGCTTTATTTTGTCATGGCAAGTTACATGGAAAGTTCCCAAATGATTTTATTTTACTCCACTTATTTCATTTATATTTGAGTTGCATGATTTCAAGAATATGTACATACACCCACCATGATTTTATCAATGTTATGAGTCAAGCTTCTTAAGTAATGAAAGCCTTATGGTAAGATATGTAAATTATGCATGTGGTGAATATAAAAAAGGGGCTAACAAGTATGATATGAGCTCATGAGTATGTTATGAATAGTATGAATGATATGATGCCCTATTTTGATGCTATGAAAGTTTTTTTAATGACCTACTCCATGAAAGATATTATGCTGTTATAAGACTATGCATGTTATGACTATGATTATGATTTAAGTATTTCATGGAATTGTGACCTAGCACAAAGAGGACCATTGTAGTCTCCCATTGTCCCTAAATTATGTGCCACCATAGGTTTATGATGTTAATTCTATAAATGGTATTTTAAACACCGAAAAGATGATGCCGTAAGGTAATATATATGTTTTTGACACCTACTAAAAAGGCCATGTTGTAAGGTAAGGGATATATGGAGACACTTTCTGGAAAGGCCATATCGTATGGTGAGTGTTTGGTTTACCTTGGTAAAGAAGACACTCTTTTTCCAGTGTGGAGTGAACATTGGGATTACAAGTAGTAGCTCACTTGGTCTTACATATTGGTTATAGTCCCTTCCCACCTATGTATGATATGTCTTATGACTTGGTGATTTCTTCATGCATGTTTTGACTAAGCATTGATCATTCATGTCATATTAAGCTTATATCCATTGAATACGATTATGGATATTGTATAATATTATCTTATGTTCTTTGTTGCATTGCACCCCGCATAGTTAGTACATTCCAAGTACTAACGCATGCCTTTTACCTATATGATCTAACCATGTAGGGATTGGATCTCCTACTCATCCTCCTCCTCCACGTGACTAGACAGTTCAATTGAAGATTGCTATTGGTGAGTCCTTCATTTTGGGGACAATAACTACTTACTTTCATGCTTTTATTAAGATTTGTATATTTATGGATATTTATCTTTCAATGTGAGTCTAGGAGATGTGTTGGACCCCTTTTCGCTCATGATTAGAGGTGTTGTTAGACATAGCTATGTATGTTAAGAATTTGACATCTTTATGCTTATGCAATTGTGGAAGACTTCCCTTAATCCTATTTCCTACTTGATGCTTGTTGAATGTTAAAGATATGATGGAAGTTCTAAGTCCATATTACCACCAATGCATAAGTCATATTTACCCAACCTTTAGTCTTTATTTTTGAAATGTTCAATGTTAATCCTCTCCCCTACAACATCCCCATAATGTGAGTCCAAGGTCCTTTTTTACCTAGAATTATGTGTTTTTTGTTTAATTGTGCTTGTGCAACCAAGGATGTGCCATACATGCTTAAAAGGCTTGTTTGGGGTCCCTTTGGGTTCCTCGTTCGCCATGTCTCACCTAGACCTTAGGCTTGTGTCGTGACAAACATAGTATCAGAGCACTAGTTTGTAATAGTCGTCAATAATCTAAACACTGCATCAAGTAGAGTTTTATTCATGGTTGTAAAGTGCACTACAACTATGAACAGGAAGAGGCTATGAGGCATTTTAGGAAATGATTCACTTCTTCATATTCTATGTCGTGCTTTAAGATTAGATGTAAGACTTCTATCTCTAACCATTGGTATTTTGTGCTTCTTGCTACCAAGAAGAATGGCACAAAGAGCTCCCACTCTTGAGGATGAACTAGCCCCTCCGACCCCTCAAGCTCCCCAAGAAGAAAAAGGGGTCACTCATGCCAAGTATCGAAATATGGTAACCTTGTTGGCATCCGCCGTAGCCAACCAAGGGGTCCAAGTCCCTCATTCTCTTACCCCCTCCTCAAGAGTGAGGGTTTCACAACCTCAGGATTTCAATGCCAATGCTTATCAATGGAATTGGTAATGGTTGAATCATATGGCTATAGAGGTGAATGGAGCTATTGTGTTGCCACCACTATTTTCAGACACAAAGTTCATAGTCTTGAGTGGGTTACTTTAGTTGCTATGGAACCATGGGCTATTTGTGGGCTTACCATCAGAGGATCCATATAGCCACCTATACAATGTGATATTTATTTGTAAGAGTACGATGGGAACACAAAATCTATCTATAGATGCTGTGGGACTCTGTGTCTTCCCATTGTCTCTTATAAGCAATGTTGCATTATGGTTATTTGAGCTCCCACAGAGTTCAATCACTAGCTGGGAAAACTTGTAGAAGGTCTTTTTGGAGAAGTACTTCCCTAGATCGAAGAAGCTCAAGTTGAAGGACCAAATCAACAACTTTAAGCAACTTCCAAGTGATTCGATAAGCACTACTTGGGAGTGCTTTACAAAATGCTTGAGGAGCATCCCAGACCACAAGATCTTTGATGATGCCTTGGTGGAGATCTTTTACCATGCCATTGATGAGAATAGTCAAGCCTTTGTTGACACTATCATGGAGGACATGTTTCTAGATCAACCATTTGCAAGGATTGTGAAGTGAATGGAAAGGGTGGTCAAAACAAATCATGCTTGGGGCCAGTAGGATAAAGCTTCCACAAAGAGTTTATGTGTTGTAAGTGTGAGGCCAGAGAGAGCTAGAATTAATGAAGAAATTATGTAGTAGCTTGCTCAGCTTTGCACAAGTATAAATGTGATGATAAAGCAGAACCAAGAAATTATGAATGGAGTGGTTCACCAACCTCCATATGCACATATGTACGAGGAGCCATACGATAATAAGGAGCTTTTTTTGCTGCATATCAGATAGGGGGTACCAGACTAACGCCCAAGGGTACAATAAGGACTATTGGCACCAAGGTCGAGGAACCAAGGTCAGAACTTTGGTAGAGATGGAGCTTATAGGGAAAATCGTGGAGGTTACTATAATAGGAACAAGGGTTTAGATGCAGATTGAGGTCATATAGAAGGCTTCAGAAGTGGTCCTTAAGTTCCACCACACAACCGCAATATAGGTGCAGGCAATTCTAGAAGTGAGAAGATGTTTGATCTCCTATTGAAGAAGGTTGAGATGTAGGACGAGACGCTAAAGGGCATGAAATCAGATATTTCGAGTATTAATCAGAAAATAGACTCTCACTCTGCGGCTATCAAACAACTTGAACAATAATTTGGTCAACTATCGACTCAGCTTAATCAGTATCAAAGGGGTACAATGCCTAGCAATACAGTGCAAAATCTTAAAAATGAAGGGCAGTGTATGGTGGTTACTACTAGGAATGGCAAGAGCACAATTGACCCTCCCATGCCGGTTAATGTAGAAGATGTTCGAGAGGAGATGGTTGCGACAAAGGATGTAGATGAAGGAGATTATCGTGGCAAGGATGGGGTGAGTGAAGCAGCTAATGTTCCACAGAAGTATAAGCCCATCCCTAAGCGTTGTCCTCCCTTTTTGCAGAGACTCAAAAAGAGGGAGAAGGAAGGTAAGTTCAAATAATTTCTCTCCAAGGTAAAACAACTATCCATCAACATCCCTCTCGTCGAGGCATTGGAGAAGATGCCAAGGTATGCGAAGTATATGAAGGACTTTGTCACCAAAAAGCGCGCTGCGAGTCAGGAGCTTTCTCAAGAGCTTTAACTTTGCAGTGCTGTCAGTACGAAATTCTTGGTTCAGAAAAAAGAAGATCCAGGTGTTTTCACCATACCCTGTACCATTGGAGATGTATTGTTCGTGACGGCACTATGTAACTTAAGTGCCAGTATCAGTCTGTTGCCTTTGGCGGTCTACAAGAAGCTTGGATTGGGAGCCCTATTCCTACTAGCATGCGGTTGTTGATGATAGATCACACAGTGAACAAGACTGTAGGGATACTATATGATGTGCTGGTAAAAGTTGAGAAGTTCATATTCCCTGCAGACTTTGTGATCCTAGACTGCAAAGTTGACTTCGAAATCCCAATCATCTTTGGAAGACCCTTCCTAGACACTGGACGAGCCCTAATGGATATGGAAGCTGGTCAACTCAAGTTTAGATTGAGCGACCAAGAAGTTGTCCTCTATATTTGTCAGTCTATGAAGCATCCAGATGAGTTGAAGAGTGAGATCTAGGCAATTGGTGAAATTTAAGTAACCAATATGTCCAAGTTGTGTCGCAACAATAAATAAGGCGCTGTTTGGGAGGCAACCTAAGGTGGAGCCTGGTGCTTAGGCGCCCAGGTATGCTTGTGACCCCTTATGTTCTCTTTTTTCTTGAATTTATGAATCGGGGGACAATGCACATCGTTTTCGATGGGGTATGGGTATTTATTAGACTGAGTGAAGTTTGAGTTGCTTGGGTCCATAACTACCCCAATTTTTCATCCTAGGGTTTTCTTGTTCGTGTTTTTTTCCTTGTGGATATTTATTTTCTATTGAACAAGCATATTTAGGATGTTTAGATAATATTTGTAGTATATAGTACCAATATTTGTGGCATTAGCATGTTTTTATATTTTGTTTGAAAAATGATACCCACAAAATTTTTTGATTAAGTAGTTAGATAGTAACCATGCATATTTAGGTGTCTGACAATATGTACTTTGATAAGTAAGGGTAAATTGAGATAAAGAGCATGATCTGTGAGTCTTTGTTGATAATGTATGTAGTGTTATGTGAGCGTGCACATAATTTGATAAATTCAACTATTTTATGCTAATTCAGAACTTGCCTTGTTACTCTAAGTTAGATTTTAGGTTAATTGGATTAGGAAAGGATCTTAGGTCATTTTTCTTAAATCGACAACTTTAGCCTAAAAATAACCAACCAAATTGATGATATGTCCATTTTTCCTAATGTTTGAGCCTAACATGTACCAATTCTTTGATAACACCTGATTAACCTAGTCTTGTCTAGTGAAAAATCTTAAAAATGGCCCTGGTCATTCCTTGAACATTGTGTACCTTGATTGAGGCAAAAATCCTAAGTTAAAGGTAACTACCAATAGTGGCCCTAGTTCAGATGATGGATATTATGCACCTCAACACAGGCTAAAACCCTAAGTTGAGGGTGGTTAGTATAAGGGTAAAGCACAAAAATAAGGGGTGCAAGTTAGAAATACAGAGAAGAAGGAGAAAAATCATATACTGTGTGTAGGAAAAATTAGTTATTCCTTAGATGTGAACTATAAAGAAAAATGAAGTGTAAAAACAAGGTAAAAAGCTGAAAATGAAAAGAAAGCACCCAGAAAAGCTTGAAATAGGAAAAAGGGAGAATAAAGGTGAAAGTAACAAAGTTGGTGGGGCAAAAGTGTAGAAAAATGCAGTTTCAAAGAGGGTCTTTATTCACTATTTTCTAAAAATACCATACCAAAGCCCCTTGAGCCTATATTACAAGCCAAGAAAGTCCTAAAGTGATCCTAGTTTAATTAGCTGAAGGTCTGAGTCACGAGTATAGGGGCAAGCCTATGATATTAGTCATCATGCATGAATATCTTTTGTGAGGATGAGTGTTTTTTCACAGTCCCAAGGTCAAATATGAAAACATCATTGACTGTCAAAATAGGACTTCTTTTTGTGAGGGTAGTTGTATTGCATTTTTCGCATTTGACCTGTTCAGTGGTTGTGGACTGTTGATAATCCCTTGCTTGTCATGGTTATGTTGTCACATGCACTAGTTTGCTGGTTTGTTGAATAGCTATCTGATCTTATTTTGAAAAGTTGGTGTGGGTATCTGAGTCTGAGATGTATGTGATGTATGCCATTGAGTTGAGGTCTGTATGTTATTGTATTGTCTATATAGACTGTGTCCGTCGCTTGAGGATAAGTAATAATTTTAAGTTGAGGGTGTTGATGTGCTACAGAAATACAACACTTTTGATGCTTAAAAGATAGGATTTTTTATGTTTTCAATGCGATATTTGTGGGTTTTATGTGTCTTTGCATTTTGATTTATAGGATTATAGGTTGGCAATGATTTGGATAAAAATTGCAAAAGTTACTGATTTTTGTTGTTGTACGAAATAGTCCACAGGTCTTAGAGCATTCTATGATCATAGATAGGTTTTGTGAGGACTTCGAGTAAGGGGCTATTTGCTGAAGTTGAAGTCCATGAACAGGCAGACGAGTCGTGGAGCAGTTTACGAGTCGTAGAATATCTTTCGTTCCCTGAGGATCAGAGAAGTAGGCTTGCAGGAAAGTTATCAGGAAAAACCCTCTTTGGGGATTGTGAAACACTTTAGAAGTCATAAAGGGTTGTGGTAGAAGTGAAATCCAAAATTATAGCAGTTGATTCTGAGAACCTGACTACGAGCCGTAGAATAAATTACGAGTTGTAAATTACCTTTCGTATGGCGTGCCGAATAGTTTTGCTAATTTGTTTAGGACTTGTTTTGAATTATTATAAGTAGGTCTTTTAGGTTATTTTTCAGACGTTCTCGCTAGTTTTGATTAATTTTACGTTAAGTACTCAAAGAACTCAATATTTTGAGAGAGAAAATTGTGAGAGAGTCTTTGAGAACACTTGTGGTGTAATTTGATCTTCAAGCTTGTGATTTTCATTGACTTTGGATACTTCTTGTTCTTAATTTGATTGCGTAAGCGTTTAATTCATATTCCTTGCATCTACACAAAGCATGAGTAGCTAAATCCACAACTAGGATTGTGATAACCATGAAAAACTAAAAAAGTAAAATTGAATAATTCATAATTCTTGAAAGGTGTATATATATGTATTAATTAACTCTCTTCATTTTGCATGTTTTCTAGTGAAGGCCAACATTAGAACCCGCCCGGTGTTACTGAATGGACCAAGGTAGTAATCAATAGGAAAAGAGATTAATTAACTGGATTCGATTGATGTGTTCTCATCTAATCAACCAAACTGGGCCAAGGGGAGCTTGTACTGGGACTAATAGGTAATGGGTAGTAATGCACATAATGGAGTTGGGCTAAGTTGAATATTGAAATTCGCCTCTCACCTTTGACCAAAGGGCTTGGTGAACTTAAATTACCCTTCTGCATACTATACACTAGACAAGAATGGGTCATCTGGTGATACTAAGTTGGGGAATCATGGGGAACACAATACCCTAGTTGCTCTTTATTATTAATTTTTCTCTTGTGATAGTTAGTTTGGTTTATTTTCTCATTGATTCTTGCAAATCCTCCTTTGGGGAATTTAGCCGGTTAATTACTCGGATCATATATAGGTGAATTTTTGTGAGTCTATGTATTCCCTGTGGGATCATCCCTAACCTTGGTTAGGTTCTATATCTTGATGGCGATTGCATTCTCCTCTAAAAAGGAGATGTAACTTAGGCGACATCAGTAGACTAAGTGGTGACCTGATGTTCATGCTCTAATAAGAAAGCGGTCATTGTCAGCAATTAACCTAACAAGGATATGATCGAATCCACATGGAATACAAGGCTTGATTACAAGATTCACTACTAATCATTTCTAGTCTTTGTGACTACAATCTCTAAATGGGGAGGGGAGTTTGTATTTCAAAAACAAAATAAAACTACCACTAACTATAATGCGAGGAAACACTCAAATTTTAGGGACAATTTGGGAATTGTTTTCCCCTTGGTTCGTCTACTTGATTACAATAGATAACATAACTACAATTGGTGATTCGCATGCAGGATGGTAACTTAGGTTCTTCCAGCCCTCTTGTGAATGAGAAGGTCGAATTTCACCATGGTGCTTGGTCGGCCACCATGGCGTGCCAACTAACCATTACCTATTGTCCTAGTCAACCTCCCTTTTGTCAGGCTCGATTGATTAAACGAGAACACATCAATCGAATTCTGTCATCTACTTTCCTTTTTCTAATCATCACTACCTTGGTCAGGATCGTGATAGTAGGAGGGGTTCGGTGTTGGCCACCACCAAAAAACAACAATCATGAAGGGAAATAGATAATACATGCAAAACCCCAATCATAGAAATGCAAGAAACCTAGGTCATCTCAATGTGAACTACTCACGGTTCCCACAACCCCAAGTTGTAGGTGCTTAGCCACTCATGGCTAAG
>JAOTQR010127531.1:0-22715 GCA_025774065.1 Solanum ossicruentum
AGGGCTCAACACAGATCCTTGGTGGAGTCCCATCTCAACAGGAAAATACTCTGAGTCACCTCCCACAGTTCTTACCCAAGTTTTGGCACCATAGTACATATCCTTAATCGCCCTGATATATGCCACTGGGACACCTTTTATCTCTAGACACCTCCACAAGACATCTTTTGGGACTTTGTTGTATGCCTTTTCGAGATAAATGAACACCATATGAAGGTCCTTTTTTCTTTCCCTATATTTCTCCACTAACCTCCGAACAAGATGAATCGCTTCAGTAGCCGACCGCCCCGGCATGAATCCAAACTGGTTCTCCGGGATAGATACCACGCTTTGCACCCTCGTCTCCACTACTCTCTCCCAGACCTTTATAGTATGACTTAACAACTTGATACCCCTATAATTGTTATAGTTTTGAATATCTCCCTTATTCTTGTACAATGGAACCTTTGTACTCCTCCTCCATTCATCAGGTATCCTAGTAGTCTCCATAATAATATTGAACAGTCTAGTCAACCACTCAATGCCCTCCTTGAACATGTTCTTCCAGAAGTCCACCGGAATCTTATCGGGCCCGATTGCCCTCCCCCTCTTCATCCTACTAATAGCGCGTCTTACCTCCTCAATACTGAACTGCTCGTAATACCCAAAATCACGATGGTTTTCGAAGTGTGCCAACTCACCCAGCTCGATATCTCTATCTCCTTTCTCATTTAAGAGTTTATGAAAGTAAGTTTGCCACCTTAACTTAATGGAAGTGTCATCTACCAACACCTCGCCCTCTTCATCCTTGATGCACTCCACTTGGTCCAGGTCATGAGATTTCCTTTCTCTTACTTTAGTGAGCCTATACAATCTCTTGTCCCCTCCTTTATCACTAATCTCCTCATAAAGGCACTCAAACGCTGCTGACTTAGCATTCATCACTGCCATCTTTGCTTCTGACTTGGGCATCTTATAGATTACCTTAAGCTTTTGCTTTTCCTCTTCATCCCTACACTCAAACCACTCTGTGCAGGCGACCTTCTTATCCTTCACTCTACCCTGGACTTCATCATTCCACCACCAGTCGCCTTGACATCTACCAAAGATCCCTCTCGAAACCCCTAGAACCTCGGTAGCTACCTTTCTTATGTAAACAGCAGTCGTGTCCCACATACTGTTTACATTACCTTCACTATTCCATGTCTCTAAGTTTCTCAAATTATCATCCATCTCGCGAGAAAGGGCAGGAGTAAGGCTTCCCCATCGAATCCTAGGTTGAGCATACATAAGCTTCTTCTTCTTAACTCTCTTGATCTCCACATCCATCACTAAAAGTCTATGTTGAGTGGAAACATTCTCACTCAGGATAACCTTGCAATTCCCCAACTCAGTATCACTGGATAACCTAATTCCTTTCTAGTGTGTAGCATGTAGGACGGTTAGTTATGTTCACCAAGCCCTTTTGTCAAAGGTGAGAGGTGATTTCACTACATGACTTGGCCCATTTCCATAGTATGCAGTACTACTCCTTACCTATTAGTCTCAGTACAACCTCCCCTTGGCCATGTTTGATTAATTAGACGAGAACAAATCAATGAATTCTGTTAATTAATCTTTTTTTATATTCATTACTACCTTGTTCCAGTCAGCAATACTAGGCGGGTTCTAATGTTGGCCACCATCAGAAAACATGCAAAACAAAGAGAGTTAATTAATACATGTGTACACACCTTTCAAGAATTATGAATTATCTTGTTTTACTTTGTTAGTTGTTCATGGTTCCCACAATGCTAGTTATGCATTTAGCTACTCATGTTGTGTGAAGATACAAGAATTATAGATTGCGAAAACATAATTGAACATTTATAGAATAGCATTAAGAACTGGCAAATTCAACTTCAATAAGAATCAAAAGCTTAAAGATGAAATTAAAACACAAGAGTTCTCAAAGACTCTCTAATGTAATCTCACAATTTTCTCTCTCTAATTACTGAGTTCTCAGAGTACTAGGCAAAAACTTGTGAAAAATAACCTGAAAAACCTATTTATAATAAGTAAAATACAAGTCCTAAACAAAATAGGCGAAAGGTCGACACACCATAAGAAAGGGGTTTATGGGTCATATTGCATTCCACGGCCAGTAATCAGAGTCACGTACTTAGCTATTGGAATTTTGGACGTCAACTCTATTACACCCCTATATGACTCGTAAAGTAGTTTCTGACCCGTAAAGGGGATTTCATCTGATGAAACTTCAGAAAGTCTCAATCTCTGATCCTCAAGGCACGAACCATCTTCTACGACTCGTAAAACCTTCTACAACTCATTTGCATGTTTGTAGAATCAACTTCAGAAAATAGCCCCTCACAAGAATTATTCACAAAACTACTCTACGATAAGTAGAATGATCTACGACCTGTAAAAGGTCTTATATAACAGCAAAAAATAAGTAACTTCCGCACTTTTTTCCAAAATCAATGCCAACCTGTAATTCTGCAAATATAAACACAAAAGTACATAAAACCAACTAACATCGCATTGAGAACACACAAAATTCCAAGTTTTAAGCATCAAAAGTGTTGTATTTTGGCAGCACATCATACACTCCAACGTACTAACGCATATTTTTCCTGCATGATTTAATCATCATGCAAATATAGACACAAAAACACATAAAACCACCTAACATCCTATTAAGAACACATAAAATTCTATATTTTAAGCATCAAAAGTATTGTATTTTGGAAGCACATCATACATTCTAACATACTAACGCACATTTTGCCTGCATCATTTAACCAAGTAGGAACAAACACTCCTCCATTGGCTCGTGGCTAGTACTCAGTGATCAAGACTAGCTTTATTATTTGTGGTGAGCTCGCAATTCGGGACTTCTCTACTTTTCATTCTATTGTGTATAGTAGTTTTATTTTGATGATGTATTTGTAGTTTTTTTGAAGCATTTACTTTCTATGTTGCACTACTATAGATTTCTTTCTATTTGATGGAGATCGACCATTGTTGGTCCCATCTGTCAATGTGTAGATAATATGCTTATGGACAAATTGATTGTTAATTATTTCCACTGCTTTATAATGTTGCTTCATTAAAATGGCCCATAGCCCCTTTCCCTTAATTTTCCGCAAATTGTTTTCACTAAATGTCCATGAATGCTTGAGATGCTTAAGATGGCTTAGGTGAAGTTCCTTCGGGTATCGTACTCGTCGTGTGACGACTAGGCCCCTAGGTCGAGTCATTACATCTACGACTCAGATTTGGAGTTTTATTGGTCTAGTGGGGTACTACAACACTTCGTACATGGATTCTCTTCTATCGCAGCCCTATTGACTAGACTTACTCGGAAGGATGTGGCTTTTAAGTGGTCAGAGAAGTGTGAGTGATCTTTCAAAAGCTCAAGGATCTAGTGACCTCAGCACCTAGTCTTGCTTTTCCAGAGGAGGAGTAACTTTTATGGTGTATTGTGATGCTTCTGGAGTAGGTTTAGGTAGAGTATTAATGCAAAAAGGAAAAATGATCGCCAATGCTTCCAGACAATTGAAGGTGCATGAGAGAAACTACCTACCCATGATTTAGAGCTAGCTCGAGTGGTGTTTGTGTTGAAGTTGTGGCAACACTATCTATATGGGGTGCATTGTGAGATATTTACCAATCGCTAGAGTCTCAAATATATCTTTTCTCTTCCTAATTTAAATATGACACAGCATAGGTTGTTGGAGTTGCTTAAAGACTATGACATCTTTATTCTATATCACCTGGGAAAGGCAAATATGGTAGCAGATGCTTTGAGCCAGAAGGCTTCTAGTATAGGGTGCTTGGTGTTCTTGAGGGCTGAGGAGAGGCCCTTAGCTTTGGAGGTTCAGTCACCAGCCAGACAGTTGGTACGGTTGGATATTTCTCCTCCTCAAAGTATTCTAGCCTTTTTGGAGGCTATGTCTTTATTACTTGATCAGGTGTGTGCTCACCAATTTGATGATGCTAGATTATGCTTGATCATGATAAGATTTTGAGGGCTGAGGCAAAAGAAGTTACTATTGATTATGAGGGTATTTTGAGGATTAATGGGTGAGTTTGTGTGCCTAAGGTAAGAGATTGGGTGAGATTGATATTAGATAAGGCTCATTGTGCTAAGTACTCTATCCATCCCAGTGTGGAAAAGATGTATCATGATTTAAAACAATATTATTAGTGGTATGGGATGAGGAGAGACATTGCTGAGTTTGTGGCAAAGTGCTTAAATTGTCAGTAAGTTAAATATGATCACCAAATGATTAGAGGGTCGATGCAAAAGTTGCTTATTTCCAATTGGAAATGGGAGTGTATCATGATGGATTTTTTACTAATTTGGCCATGGCCTTGGGTAAGTTTGATTCAGTTTGGGTGATTATTGATTGGTTGACTAAGGCAGCTCACTTCTTACCAAGTGAAGACTAGCTATAGTGCAGGGCAATTGGCTAGATTGTATATCCGGGATATTGTTAGGTTGCACGGGGTGCTAGTGTCTAAAGTGTCGGACAGAGGACCTTTGTTCACTTCCTATTTTTGGAAGGTTTTATATCATGGTTTGGGAACTCGTGTGGATTTGAGTTCAATGTTCCACCCTCAGACAAATGGACAGTCCTAGTGCATTCAAGTGTTAGAGGATATTCTTCTGGCATGTGTGATAGAATTTTGGGGGCTAACGGGATCAATATTTGCTCTTGGTGGAGTTTTCTTACAACTATAGTTATCATTCCATCATTTATATGACACCATTTGATGCATTATATGGTCATAGGTGTAGATTGCTTATCGACTGGTTTGATTCAGGTTCAGCTAATGTGTTGGGTGTGGATTTGCTTAAAATGCTATGGATCGGGTCCGGTTGATTCAAGATAGATCGTTGACAGCCTAGAGCCACCGAAAGAGTTATGTTAATAGGAAAACCATGCCTCTTGAGTTCATGGTTGGTGATATGTATGGCCGAACGTATCACGTATGAAGGGTGTGATGAGGTTTGGCAAGAAAGTCAAGGTCATCCTTAGGTTTTTGGCTCATTTGAGATCTTGAGAAGGGTATGTGAGGTGGCTTATTGATATATCTCCACCCAACTACTCAAAGGAAGCAGGGGTAGTCGCCATTAGCATAGAGTATGCATTAGTACGTTGGAATGTACTAAGTATGTAAGATGCAATACAATAAGAGATAGACAATATAATGAAAATGCATAGTCATAGCAAGAGAGAGTATCTTAGCAACATGGCATGCATGAATAATGCTTGATGTAAAACATGCTTGAAAATAATCGTACTTGCATAACTTGTTTAACATAATAAAGAGACATACTTAGATTATCCAAATACCTTGTACTAGAGGGTAAGGAATATAGCATGAGTCATAATCCCTACTAGTAAGTAATGGTAGTACATGAAATAATGAAAAGCACATGAGGGTAGAATGTAGCATAGGTCATAACCCCTACATGTGTGTATGACATAATACATAGCCTTATATTGCATATGAGGGTGAGGCATACCACATAGGTCATAACCCCTTCATATGAGTACATCGCATACCCTCAAATCATACACGAGGGTAAGGGGCACAACATAGTTCATAACCCCTACATGTAGAAATGAGTAAGTGAATAGCACATGAGGGTAGAACGTAGAATAAGTCATAACCCCTACATGTGTGTACCTTGGATAACCTCAAACCATACACGATGGTAAGGAGCACAACATAGTTCATAACCCCTACATGTAGAAATTGGCCTTGTACTAGAGAGTAAAGCATATAACATAGTCCATAACCCCTTCTAGTAGGCTTCACAATTTACAAGAGCATAAATCTTAGCATAAGGACTCATTAACTCATCAATGATTCCCAAGAACATAACAACATGAGAGCCCAACAATTCACTTGCAATACCATAGGTTCTTTACATGATTTAATCACACCTATATGCATTCCTTTCATCATCATATACTCATTCAACTCATAAAACATGTATTGGACCTTCAATTCCTCAAGAAAATCATAACCGAATATTTTATCAAATACTTGGCTGGTGTGTAATACTAGTGTAAAACCATAGAACGCAGAGTGAAATCATGCAAGAAAATTCATTGCAAAACCATCAGTAGATACTTGGTAACACCCTCAAACAACATAAATCAAAATCCTTCATCAAATCTCCCAATAGACCTTAGATTCATAGACCGAAATATATTAAAACAATCATAATATCATAAATCCCAACAAAGTGTGCAGTAAATTTCATAATAAATAAGACCCATAAGTAAATCAACTTTAAATCATGCAATTTAGAGTAAAAGGAGGCTTGGGTATCATAGGTGAAAGGAACCTATGAAATAAACTCATATACCTTAGCTTTGGAGAATAACTAGATGAGGATTGGAGATGGAGACTTGAAGCTTGAATGAGAACCTTGAGATCCGTATGAGTTTTGAAACTTGAATATAGGAGTGAAATATTTGACTAAGTATTTGAATGAGTAATGGGGAATGTTTAGAATGATATGTGTTTGAAAAATAGCTAAAGTATAGGTATTTTCACGTATGGGAACACTTAGGCCAATGACTCAAAAGTCTTAGGCCGAACTTGAAAAACTAGCACAAAAATATGCATTGGCGCATCGCGCTAGCAACGTGCAAACCCCTCTGGAAATTGACACTTTGAAATTTGAAATTGTGAATAGTTCACTATAAAATTGGGGTTAGACTCTTTTCCCACTCAATTTGACTCCCTGAACAAGAATATGAGGTCGTATGTTTTATATCACGCATGGATTTTGAGATATATGAAAATTACGATTCTAGGCACGAGGCATATTTTTAGGCACTTTTTGGGGTCGCTACAATATCTTCCCCCTGGGAACATTTGTCCCCAAATGTCAAAAAGACATATAAGATAAGAGTAATCGTGAACAAATCAGCCCCAACAAGAATACAATAATACATTTAAAATATTATTTTCAAAATATCAACATAAGTGTCAAAAATCATTATGAACTTGTTAACATAAACATGGATGCATGCAAATGACATAGGGGCTGAAACATAAGGATTGGAATCATGAAAGGACCTGACATGTCAACATAAGATTGAATAGAATGAAAGAGATATGGATATTATTTCTTCATGTCCTCTCCTCGAAAGACACTTTTGATTAGACGAACCTTCCAAAGAACCTTAACGAACACCACATCCTTATCAATCAACTTTAAACACAAACACAAGCCACTTAGTACTGAAAGTCACCATCTCTCCCTTGGGAGAAGACCTCCCCTCTATGATCTCTCACTAAGACCTCCAACTCTAACAAGACGGAAATCAAAGCCTTACTTAACTAACCCCCTTCAACCATAGAAGATTCAGAACCATCAAAGCCACTACACAACCATCGTCAACCTCATCCAACCTAGTCAACTGGTGAACTCCTCCAACCACCTTCTTGCCACCCAAAGGTCACCACTTTTCTTAATTAACAAGCAACCTCACCTCCTCTGAATTCACAACATCACCCTCAAATGATTCAGAAGCTCTTCCTCACTTTCGGAAGCAATCAACACATCATCACAAATGACCACCACAAACGTAACAAGGTAGGGATTATAGACCCTATTCATAGACCTATAGACATGACCAGTGCATAAGTCAAGACAAAAGACACCACCCCAAATTCAAGATATCAGAAAGTATATCAAGGACTCATTGGTCACCGAAAAAACTCAATAGAAATAACTTAGATTCAACGTCCCTAACACTTACAAGATGGTAAATGCAATCCCTTAGAGATCAATTGCATCTTAAGATAAGAAACAGACTTACCCCTTCATAACTCCTTATAAGCCCTCAATCATTGATGGGTTATTAGGAAATTGGAATCTAACTCTACGGACCTTACTATCAATTCAGACACAACACACATGCAATCAATCCATCCCAAGTAAAATCATCAAAATCACCACATCTAATCCAACAAACCATAAGTCAAGACCTAAATGCAACATGACCATGAAACAATTTCCACAGACCTTTCTAGCAATAATAAACTCACTAATGGGATAGACATCAAAAGTCCACATAACCATCCGGGACACACATGAAACCCACTAGCAACAAAAAGGAAACTTCAACATACTTGTAGCCATGTCGGGTGCCTCATCCACCTCTTGCCTTCTTTGAAAAGTATAGAAACGATTACGTCATGGAGCACCTCATTGATTAATATACCCACCTTGGGCCTCTTGATTCACATGACCACCTTTGTCCTCGAGGAATGCCCTCCTTACCCTTATTTCAGACATAAGGGAAATCAATAAGCTTATGACCTTCTTTCCCATACCCGTAACACGCCCTTGAATTCTTTAATCATTTGCCATGATAGTGCCTTTCATAATTTAAGCATTTTGAAAAACTCATTCCACCATCGCCACCTTGGAACTTGGTTTATCCATTCCTTCCATAGCAAGCCTTTTGTTTGGAGCACTAGAAGACCCTTGGCCGTGAAATTCAATACCTTGTTGGAATAAGTCAACCTCAAATCGAGCTCTCTTGAACTTTTCACTCCTCTTCTTCCTAAGCTTCTCACCCTCAAGTGTTCGGCATAAATCATGAGGTAGGACAAATCCATATCATTAATCAACATAGCGGACTGGCATTCTTCACTCACCAGATCGAAGACACCCATCATGAACTTGTTCATTCTAGCCCTTGGGTCGACAACCAAGTGAGGAGCATACGTAGAGAATTGGTTGAACTTAAGGGCATATTCCCTCGCACTCATTGTTCCTTGCTTCAAATTTATAAACTCCACCATCTTGGCCTCCGTAAGCTCAAGATGGAAGAGCCGATTAAGAAAAACCTCCTTGAACTCCTCCCGTAGAATCACATTATTGTTTCCCTTCTCCTCCTTCCATTGAGTAAAACATGTTTGTGCTTCCCCCTTGAGTTGGTAACTCGCCAACTCCACCTTGTCTTCTGATCTAACACCCATGATGGCCAACACCTTATAAATTTCATCAATAAACTCTTGTGAGTCCTCATCCACCTTTGACCCATAGAACTCCGGTAGTTCATTCTCATGAAGTCTCTCATCCGAGATGCTGGTGTAGGAGCATGAGGGGCTTAGGCCCCGTGATTAACTTGATGTGCCATAGCTAGAACTAGCAAGGTGAAAGCATCCTGGAGCTCACCATGAGTCGGTTGTCCCCCGGGGCGCGGGCTCTTCTTTCTCTTGTGTTAGGCATGATCAACTAGCATGGAAAAGAACAACTGTTAGGGAGGAAAGGACTTAATTCAACTCGATAGCACGACTTAGAACATGAAGAAAGGAAACATCTCCTAAAATGTCTTACAGCCTCCTACTCATAGTTGTGGTGCACAACGCAACCATGAATAAGACTCTAATCAATGTGGTGTGTTAGACTCAGAGGATCTAACAACTTAGTGCTTTGATACCAAGTTTTTCACAACTCAAGCTAAAGGCCTAGACGTGACATGGCATAAGGGGAACCCGAATGGACCTTGAGTAAGCCTATTAACACATCATTACAGGCCTTTGGTCGCAGAAGCAATACTATAGCATCACAGAGTAGAAATAGGGATAACCAGGGCTAAGGGACATCTTTCATATCGTAAACAATAAGAGTCAAGAGAGAGTCAATAATCATAACATTACACACGACATGTTTAACAGTACCTCTAATACATGGATAAGAGCGAGGGCCAAGACAAGCAACCGGGCTCACCCTCATAGTCAACATTTACATAAAATAAAGGTATTTTAGAACATAGTAAGAGATTGTAAGCAATGTCTCTGGAATAGAGGACTCACCAACAAGCTTGAGTGAATTGGTATTAGCCATATGGATGGAGTTACTCAAGCAGGGCACCAGTTCCTACATGGTAATATCATGTAGGCATAGAGTATGTGTTAGTGCGTTGGAATGTACTAAGTATGTAGGATGCAATGCAACAAGAGATAGACAATATAATCAAAATGTATACTCATAGCAAGAGATAGTATCTTAGCAACATGGCATGCATGAACAATGCTTGATGTAAAACATGCTTGAAAATAATCATACTTGCATAACTTGTTTAACATAATAAGGAGACATACTTAGATCATCCAAATTCCTTGTACTAGAGGGTAAGGAATATAGCATGAGTCATAACCCCTATTAGTAGGTAATGGTAGTACATGAAATAATGAACAGCACATGAGAGTAGAAGGTAGCATAGGTCATAACCCCTACACGAGTGTATGAGATAATACATAGACTTACATTGCATATGAGGGTGAGGCATATCATAAAGTTCATAACCCCCATATAAGTACATTGCATAATCTCAAATCATACACTATGGTAAGGGGTAAAACATAGTTCATAACATCTACATGTAGAAATGAGTAAGTGAATAGCATATGAGGGCAGAACGTAGCATAAGTCATAACCCCTACATGTGTGTACCTTGCATAACCTCAAACCATACACGAGGGTAAAGAGCACAACATAGTTCATAACCTAATCATGTAGGTATGAGTTCATAACATAATTCATAACTCCTACATATAGGAATTGGTCTTGCACTAGAAGGTAAAGCATATAACATAGTCCATAACCCCTTCTAGTAGGCTTCACAATTTACAAGAGCATAAATCTTAGCATAAGGACTCATTAACTCATCAACTATTCCCAAGAACATAACATGAGAGAGCAACAATCACTTTCAATACGATAGGTGCTTTACATGATATAATCACACATATATACATTCCTTTCATCATTATTATATATTCATTCAACTCATAAGACATACATTGGACCTTCAATTCCTCAAGAAAATCATAACACGATATTTTATCAAACACTTGGCAGTTGTGTAATACTAGTGTAAAACCATGTAAGTCAAGAAAGATATCATGCAAGAAAATTCATTGCAAAACAATCAATAGATACTTGGTAATACCCTAAAACAATAACATCAAAACCCTTCATCAAATCTCACAATAGACCCTAGATTAATAGCCCAAAACATAGTAAAACAGTCACAATTTAGTAAACCCCAACATAGTGTGGAGTGAATTTCATAATAAATAAGACTCATAAGTAAATCAACTTTAAACCGTGCAATTTAAAGTAAAAAGAGGCTTAGGTATCATGGGTGAAAGGAACCCATGAAAGAAACCCACATACTTTAGCTTTGGAGAATAACTTGATGAAGATTGGAGATGGAGACTTGAAGCTTGTATGAGAACCTTAAGATCCAGATAAGTTTTGACACTTGAATTAAGGACTGAAATATTTGGCTAAGTGTTTAATGAGTATTGGGGAATGTTTATAATGATATAAGGGTGAAAAATGGCTAAGTATAGGTATTTTCACGTATGGGAACACTTAGGCCCAAGACTCAAAATTCTTGGACCGAACTTGGAAAACAAAAATATGCATTGGTGCGTTGCGCCAGCAACACAAACCCCTCTGGAAGTTGGGACTTTGAAATTTGAAATTGTGGATCATTCTCTCTAAAATCGGAGTTATACCCTTTTCCTGCTCACTTTGACCCCTGAACAAAAATATGAAGTCAGATTTTTGATACATCACCCACAGATTTTTAGATATATGGAAATTATGATTTTGGGCACTTCTGAGGCACATTTTCAAGCACTTTTTGGGGTCGTTACACCTAAGAACAAGTAGGTAAGATTTGATAAAGAAATGAAGCAAGGATATGGGATATGGGAATCAATCAAAACTCAATCGATCCATTACACTTAGCATCAAATTGACTCTATGGGTAGGCTGGGTTGCTTGCAATCTCCCCTCAGCTAGGATGAAGGTGATGTTTCACAAGAGCCAACTACAGCCTCTTATGCGAGCCACTCAAAGGCACACTTGGCTTGAGCACCTCAAAGCAAAATTCCTAAGTTCTTAGCCATTGAGTCCCTTTTGAGTCTCTCAACACATAAACCCATGAATATCTTGCAACCATCCGCTGCAACTACACTCACTAAACTAATAATTAAAGATCTAAGATAGATTCAAGTTCGCAACCTCATATCTAAGTTATACATGAAGATATGCATGAACCCATTAAACAATTCAAACAATCAAAGTAATTTGGGAGAAACCCACTTGATTTTGCAAGTAAATCATCAACTAAGCATGAAAGTAAGAGAAATAATCAAGAATCATATACAAATTATAATCCAAGCTCAATTAAATCTACAAATTAAGCATTCAAGAATAAGGAAATAAAGAGTAAGTGAAAGATAAATACAAGTGAAGCCCACACTCTTCAATCCACTCAAGAATTTGTAGAATACTTGCTCTAAATTCTCACCCTCAACTACAATCTACACTAAGGTGTGTTTTTCTTCTTCAAGAATATGTGTATTCTATTCTCAGGTTCGAATATATGAGTAACATGGGTTGGGAGTGCGTGTATATTTGATTTGGGATAGAAAATGGTAAATTTCCAGAACTTCCCCAACATTGGTCACTGAAACATTCCTCAATCACGCTTAGCATTCTGCAGTTGCGCTCAGCATTCCATGATCACAAAGAGTTATATTTCCTTGTGCTCTGCCTTCGCTCCTGAGCCTAACACATTTGTGTTTCTCTAGATGCCACAGCTCTGCAATCGCAGGCCTGAGGCCACGATCGTGAAGTGTAACTGTTGCCAGGTATAATTTTATGTTGTTTTAACTCCTTTTGGCTCCAATTCAGCTCCAATTTCAACTCTTCTCAGCAAAAACCAAATCTAAACCATATGTACCTATAACATACACCATTAAAGCATAATTTGGCTCAAGTTATGAAACTAACAACACAAAATCATAAGAAAAAATTAAGAAATAAGTGTAAGTTGTACATTCATCAACACCCCAAACTTAAAATTTTGTTTTTCCTCAAGAAAAACCAAACCAAACTCAAGAGACTAGCAATTTAAGCACACTATCCCAACTCGATTTAAACAATTGAATCATGATCATGACGATGGTTGGCACCAACAATTACCACAAGTATGTGGACGCCTATGAAGTAACTTCCTCACTTTTCAAAAGCATATTTTTCAATTCAAAGCAAACTTCTAAGAATGACCATGTGACAACACAAATTATCAAGGAGTGACTCAATCTCCTAGTCAACTAACAAGTTCCACTTGACTCAAACTTACAAAAGCACTAATATCATCAAACCATGTCAATATGCATAAACACTCACAAGTATGCATCACCAATCCATGTCAATATACATATCCTCACAAAAAGAAAAAAAGTCCCCAAAATACTCACAAGTATATACAATGAACAAGGGACAAGGACTCAAACAAATACACTCACCAAAAGAACATCTTGTGTGCATAAATGTCACACCATAGGCTTGCCTCTATTTTCAATCAACATTAGCTCAATTGCATTTCATTGGAAATCTCAAAAGCCTTTTTAGGATTCTAATGTAGGCTGGTAGGGTAGGATAAAATGTGGACAATAGTGACCAACCCTCCTTAAGCCCCACGTACCAACCACTGCACATTTAACCCTTCTTTTTCACTTAGGTTCCTCACATGCAAATCATTTTCAACATTTTGGATGATTTTTTCATTCAAGCACTTTTTCATCAATTTCTTTTCATTTTGAAAGCACTCTTTTTCTTTTCATTTCCTTCCTCCATTTATCTTTTCTTTTTCTTTTTCTTTTAGGCAAGCCTCCAAGTTGTAGACACCCTTCCTTTTTCTCCCACATTACACCCAACTTGGGCTTAAAGCCTCAATTGTCACAAAAATGTAGAACTCAAGGAGGGACAAAGGTTCAAAAGAGGGATATTTTTTTAAAAAGGTTCAAGGCTTCTACTTAAGGTTGCCAATAAAAAGGATTAGGCTCAAAAGGGACACTAGGGGTAAAATCAATTCATTTGGTGGCTATTTGGGCTGAGTGGACTTCATTCAAACCAAAGAATGCCTAAGGTCATTTTTCCAAACAAAGACTATCAAGACCAACATTTCAAGACCAACAAGGCAAGTTCTAGGTGGTACAAGCGTATACAAGGGACTAAACAAAAACTCACAATACACATGACATGCAAATTAAGCCGAAAAGGATTAATATAACTCTTAAGTCAAGTAAAAAGTGACTCATTTCTCAAATATATCTATCTAGCAAGTCAGAGTCACCAAAAAAGTCGAAGTGTTGCATCACAATCATCCCAAAACCATTTAACTTTCAAAAATTGGAGGGGTATGTCTTTTTCATAATCCACAACACTTGACTAAATATGTTAGTACCAAACAAGTCACAATCCCAATGTATAGCTTAAACAAGAGTCAATGGCTACTCAAATTTCACCAAAGACCATGTTCAACTTATGCACTCACAAACCCAATCGATAATTTCCCCTTAAGAATATCGTCACTCAATCCATCATCAGGAACCATTGATTATACACTCTATTAAAAAGAAAAATAAGAACCTATCAAATCTACTAAAACAGGTAAACCAAACATAATATATACAAGCGAAACTAGGGCATACCATAGTCAACAAAAACCAAGCCCGACAAGGGCATATCATCAATACAAAGTAAGCAAGAGTCTACACATACTAACAAATCAAGAATATATAAAATAAAAAATAAGAGACCCAATCAAAATCAAGTCATAAGAGCACCCCTAACTAAATATGTTATTGTGTCCTCACAGCACAATCACAAAATAGAAGAGAATACGAGGGACTCCCTGAAATAATCACTCCGCGCTCGAGCCCTAAGAGATGGCAACTCATCATCAGGATCTGAAAAATTGGACCCACGCAGCTACCTCAACTTACCCATCATGTTGTTCAAAAATCTGCTCTTCTTTTTCTCATGCTTCCTAAACTTCTTCTGCCTTCGCTTTAACTTTCCCTACCTCCAACTTATGTGCTCAAGCCCCTCACTCATAGCTCTTTGAGCAGCTACAACTGATGCAACTATAGGTTGATCATCTGTTGTAGCTCCTAGTGGTCTTGTAGGAAGGCTTGCAACTAGTTGCCTGATCTACTCATCCATCCCATAAATCTGGGAGGACAAGTATCTCATGGTAGGAGGACCAAACGGAAGTGGTCCTGAAGAAACTAAAAGACCTGTAGCTCCTGAAGTAGACCTCCCGCCTCTAATCTTGGCTTTGTGAACTAGCCAAATAGGGAATCTAAAACATCAATCTGTCTCTTTCTTTATCCCCTTGGGGATCCTCTCTTCTTTAACCGATAGATATCTTTGGTTGACTTCTTCTCCTCACTAGTGGGTCGGACAGATACCCCTACCTCATAGCATAGTCTGGAAATTAGTGAGGGGTACGCTAAGCTCTTAGCGCTCCATTAGGCCACTTCTGCAATCTGATCCACTATGATCTATCCCACATTATCCTGAAGACCATCCAAGATAGCGGCAATATAAGTGCATAGTCCAAATTCACCTCCGAGTTATGTGTAGAGGGAATGACCTGAGCACAAATGATGGAAAACCAACATCTAGCTTCCACCGTGAACTCATGTGAGTTAATATCTCTATGTGAAGTGAACCACTCCAGAGAATCTCCATCATACAACTTATCTACAACCACTGAGTACCCAACTCTCGATAACTCTTTTTATACACCTAGTTATCAGCACCTGGTAGCCCATAGATAACATTGATAGTCTCCAAGATGAAATCAACTCTCACTCCTCGGATCATCATTGCCTTTTCCTCTCCAAAGTTAGTATTTGAGGCATTGGCATAGAACTCGGAGACTATGGTGACAAGTTCATTTCCAAAGCAGAGGCAACCTGAAGTCTGGAGTCAGCCGAAGAAATACGACATCATTTCATCCACTTTGTACAAGCAAATCCCCCTTTCTCTTATCATGGGTTAGCCCAAATACTCATCATATTTTCGAGCACATTTGGCTGAGAGAAAATGACTTTGATCAAAGTAGGCTTCTTCTCCCACTTCTGGAAAGATTTCATCCTCATGAAGTGTTTACTCGGGATCCATTTTTAACCAATTAGACCTACAATCAAAATCAGCACAACAAAAATATTGTATAGACATTTAAACCATGCGTTAGAAAGAATTTATACCAAGGAAGTCATTTGGAAGTAATCTGTATTAAACAGTGAGGCTTGCTATTTTTTTGCATAATAAACTATTGTTCTCTATGTCCACGACCACACAGGTGAGATCACGGAGTTCCAGTTACTCTAGTCTTCCGCCTTTATGGGAGGTTATCCACGATCACAAAGAGCCAAGAATTTCCAGGGCATCGCATTCGCGACAAATTGTCCCTGTTCGTGAAAAATAACAGTCATCAGCATCAATTTATATAAGGGCATATTGTCGAACACATGGGGAGTATACATTCACAACATCGATTTGACAAAATAACACCCCCACATCTAACCTCAGGTAGCATACAAATACTACCCAAGCAATGCTCACTCAGTTAGCCTCACAATTCATTTCAACTTTTAGCATTTAAGCCCACAAATTCGATCCTAAAAATGCACAAAGGTGAGGCACCATAGTGAACACAATTTCTTATCAAGAAAACAAAAATGGAGAAAGAGAGCATTGGTATAATAGTGTGACATCATAAATAATGAATTTAGCCAATTGGCATTCACTACTGGTCAAGCCATTTTCATGGCTGCAAAATATTCTGTTAATGAGAAAGAATGGAGAAGTGGTAGGAAGAACATACGTTTGATTGAAGAACTAAAAAGGATGAAGAGGGAAGCACTTAGCCTTTCTTAAATATTTATGAGGTCAAAACTTCTTGAAGAATGATTTTACCTCACTCTGTGATTAGCTATACCTGTGCTCTTCTTTTGCTGAATGTATCAAACAAAGTCAAAAGTGACTTGTCTTTTCATCCATGACACCCGTTGAGTGTTCCGCCTTCATACAAAGTAAGGCACAACCACACCACATCATTGAATCCCCACTTTACATTCATTGAACTAGACCACCTTCACAGAGCTTTACTGAGTGCTAGACCTTGGGCTAGCTTCCAAAACTTTGGGCAATCCCAGGCTTATTTGGGTGGTCCGTCCTTTGTTGATAGGCGATGCCTGGGCCCAAAGTGTGGTCAAAATAGCTTAGTTTCATTCTTTCACAATTTTTGTTGGTATTTCCACCCATTTCTTCAAATCCAATCGTCTTAGTACTTCAAAACCTGTACAAGACCATTACCAAAGACTTGAAAATTGTGAGGGTTAGCTAAAAATCAAAAACCAAAATTAAGGAACTGCTCTAAAAATTTTAAATACAAGAATTTACTAAAATAATGAACAAAACTTGATTCACTACCCATTTGTGTTTTCACTTTGAGGCAGTGAATCTTCTCCCCAATTTCAAGATGTTTTGCCATTTGAGCTTATGAGGAGGGTGATGAGAAGCCATCAACATTTTCCATCGGTCTCTCCACTTTGAGGACTTGAATTGTCTACCCAACTTGTCATCAACTTTCCTTTTGGATTCGTTGGGTAGACATGGGGGGGTGTCAAGAGGTCTCTTTCAAATTGAAATTCACATTTTGTAACCTCTATGCAGGAAACACTCCTAACTTCAAATAAACTAAAAGTTTCCATTTAAAATTTCCATGGTTTTTTCTTGTAACTTTAATATCATTTCCTCAACTTTGGCCTCTTGGATAATTATTAGCCTTGATGTCAAACATTAGCCCTATATTTCTTACACATTAAGCACCACTCCTTCTTGAGACTCTAATTCATTGTTGATCAGCATGGAGCTGGGAGCCTCACCTACTCCATTGCTTAGCTTCAAGTCAACCTCCAAAACATTAATTTCCTATTATAAACGATCCAACTCATATCTCTAGCAACAAACAAGCTCTTAAGATCGTCCCCCATGTTGAGAAATTGGTGTCGTTTAGTCACTTTTTTGGAAAGTCTAAGACTCAAGTTCATGAGCCAATCTTGGCTCATAACACTCTCATCCCTGTTCATATCCTCAACACCATTTTGCTTACCACGAAGTGCAATACTCCGAAGGAGATAGAAAAAGGGCTTACATTCATCAAGCAAGCTTTCATCACAAATAGCAATATTAAAAAGAAAAACAAAGAAAACAAAAAGAAGTACTGACTAAACAAATCAAAAAGAGTAAACTACAAGTCCTAAATCAACTCAATAGGCCTATTGTTCCTCATCAATGGCTCCATTTTTGATGTTGCTCCACCTGGTTACTCAAAGGAAGCAGGGCAGTCATCATCAGCATAATAAACCAACTTTAGAGGTCCAGATCCAATTGTACAAGAAATACTATGTCAACAATTGAGTAAAGCAAAGGCGTATAGCTACTAGATTTTGACTCGACAAGCGAATACCAAGCAAGTATTCTAACAAAATGGGGGGAAACTAACCTAACAACTACTCCTAAGAAAATTGGGTAAGGATTAATAAAGTAAGGATATGGGATATGGGATATGGGAATCAATTAAAACTCAATTAATCCATCACCTTAGCATCAAATTAACTCTATGGGTAGGCAAGATTACTTGTAATCACCCATTATCTACGATGAATGTGATGTTTCATAAGAGCCAACTATGACCTGTTACACAAACTACTTAAAGACATGCTTGGTTTGAGCACCTCAAAGCAAAACTACCAAGACCTTAGCCATTGAGTCTCTTTGAGGTTGTCAACACATAAACCCATGACTATCATGCAACCCCTAACTTTGGGCACTCGCTAAAGCAATAATTGAAGATCTAAGCTAGATTCAAGTTTGCGACCTCAAATCTAAGTTATACATGAATATATAGATGAACCCATAAACCAATTCAAATAATCAAAGAAATTTGGGAGAAACCCACTTGATTTTACAAGTAAATGATCAACTAAGCATGAAAGCAAGATAAATAATCAAGACCTGTATATAAACTATAATCCAAGCTCAATTAAATCTACCAATTAATCATTCAAAAATAAAGAAAGAAAGAGTGAATGAGTGAAAGATAAATACAAGTGAAGCCAACACTCTTCAATCCACTCAAGAATTTGTAGAAAATTTGCTCTAAATCTTCACTCTCAAATAAATCTACCTAAGGTATGTTTTTCTTCTTTAAGAATGTTTGTATTCTATTCTTAGGTTCGAATGTGTAAATATCAATGGTTGGGAGTGCGTGTACATATGATTTGGGATTTAAAATGGTGAATTTCCAAAACTACCCCAACATTGGTCACTGCAACATTCTGCGATCGCACTCAGCATTCCGCGATGGCAGTTATATTTCTTTAGGTACCTTTTTTCATTTATGTTTAAGGACAAACAATATTTTTAGTGGTGAATAATCTAATGGCCTTACTGGTCATTTTTTAGTCTATCTATAAAAATTATTATTTTACCCTTTCATAAGTTTCTTTGGACCTATTTTAAACTATCTGTGTGGTTGGAATTGGAATCTTGTGCTTTAAAAGTGAAAAATATGAGTTTTGACATTTTTGGAAGCTTAAGTTGTTGAAAAAGTAAGTTTTTATAGCATTTTGAATTATGAGTGCCTGATTAGAAATTCGTCATTCTCCTTAGCTCTAGAACATAGAATCTAGTCTAGGAGAAGTTATGGAACTGAATTTGGAGTTAAAACTGAGATTTTGAACCCAAAGTTGCATTTTCAGTTGTTTTCGGAGCCAAAGTTTAACTTTAGTCAACATTTAGAGTTCGGAAGCTTGGATTGAAATTCCAATAGTTCTAGTGGTTCTGAATGGTGAAACTAACACTAGAAATGTCCTCACTGTAATTTTTGGAGTTTTTGAGGGCATTTTGGTATTTTTGAATTTTAAACTAGTTTTATTACATTTTACCGGCAACTATGTCGAGAAAATCTCGAAATCAAATTCTAAGTATTTCATTGAGTTTAAATAATCATTTCTGGTATGAATACATGTATGATTCGCATAAATCGAGTTCTAAATAAACCCTGAGGGTCTATTTCGAGAATTAAATTGAGCTGGTGTAAACAATTCTGGTGCAGCCTATTCGTGAAGGTCTATGTGAATTGAACTTCGTGTCTGCAGAGTATTAAATTTGTTGATCAGTTTCAAACATGAGAAAACATTAGTTTTACACCATTTTCAATATTTCAAGCTTTCCTGAGGCGATTTTGACGAGACTTTTTGTGGAAAACTCTTGGGGAAGTCTTTCTTCCTTTAACTTAAATAATTTCTACTACTTTTATCTTGATTTTGTCTTGAATTTCATAATTTTGGATTATTAAAATTGGGATTATCGTGGCTTTGAATTGGAAACTCTCATTATTGATTTCTCCCTCTATTTGAACTTGATTTTGGTGGGATTTTCACCCAAGAACTCCTTTGCTTGCGTAGAATCATAATTTCTAGTCAATTTTCATATTCAGAAACTTCGAAATTTAGCCTAATTTTGATCATTTTCCTCCTATGTATAATTCGTGTCAATATAGGTATCAAAATCCATGTCTTGACGCATAATATCTATTTTTGATAATGGTTGTTGATTTGGAGAACATTTGAAGGCTTAGGTTGATCGAAAGCTTGGTTTGAGTGCAGTTTCGGCATCGAGGTAGCTCTAGCTAACCTTTTTGGGACTGGATTTGAGCTATTAGATATGTTTATGTGATGATTATAAGATTTAGGATGTTTCATGAGTAATTGAATTGATATGATAGTATTTTGGTAATAATGTGATATCGGTTATCTTGGAACGGGAGTAAACTGTGACCTGGTTGGTAAATTGAGATGTATTCTTGAAATTTGAGATATTTTGAATGTTATTGAGATAATATGAGAATTGTGATATCATTTGGGGAGTTTTGTGGTAAATTGATGATAATTGTGATACCTTCAAAAATCATGTGCATATTTTAGGACTTGTAGAGTTTGGTTTCATTAGTATTTTGCCTATTGATAATAGTATGGTGATTTGAGATAGTTGATGGTATTATGGTACCACTTAAGATACTTGATATTGCCTTTTCTGATATTATGGTTATTATTACTATGTTATATTATCACATGGTTGTTATATACTTGATGTGTGGCATTGGCATGTAATCATCTCATATTGCACATGTGCATCGACCCTGCGATGATTATGATTCCACCTTATATATGGCATGCGATGCCGTGAAGTTCTATCTTGTATCTTTAGATCGATAGATGTGTACACCATCCCTATGATGATCATGATTACATGTACATAGCATGTGATGTCCCATATTTTATCTGGTAAGTTTAGCTCGATAGATGTGTACATCGGCCCTATGACAATCGTGATTTCACCTCAGACATGGCCTGCGATGCTATTGCATTCATACATCCCATTAGCATTGCATCATTAATTGTACTTGTTATCGTTAAATGTTCTTATATATGCTTATTCAATTTCTCCTACCCAGTCAGTTAATCCTACTTGGTACATTTCGTTGTACTCACCCTTACATTGTTTTCTCCCAGAAGATTTAGAACAAGAACCCCCACAGGATAGTTGATCTATTGTGCAGTGTTTTTTGTCATTACCAGATTCAACAGTGAGACTCAGATTTTGAGTTGTCGATGTTTCTTTAAGACTTCTTCTTATTGTTATCTATTTTAGGCTATGTATTTTATTTTGAGATAGTTTGTATTTACTTACTCATACTACTTAGAAGCTCTTGTACTCATGACTCCAAGTTTTGTGATTATTTAACTTACGTGTTATGGTTGCTTTCATTTGATTTTACTTTCTTTAGATGTGATTCGATTTTGGGTCGTGACATTACTATGGATGATGGACCCAAGATATTTATAGTTATCTCTCTTGGGAATTAATTGAGTGCAAGCTTCACTTCAATGTATGCTTCATTCTTCAAAATACTGAATTTGCACACAAGTATTCTATTTTGTTTCTGCTCGTTTCAACCCATTAAATTCCAAAGTATGTCCCCAAACCTCCAACTTATCATTAACTTTATCCCGAGTCTCATCAATGAGTACTATGTCATCCACAAATAGCATATACTATGGAACCTCTTCCTGGATAGAATGTGTTAGCTCATTCATTACTAAGGCAAAATGCAAAAGGCTTAACATAGATGCTTGATGAAGTCTCATCTCAATAGGAAAATACTCACAGTCTCCTTGTACCATTCTTACTCGAGTTTTCTCTGTCATATATGTCATTTATCACCCTAATATATACCATTGGAAGGTCCTTCTCCTCTAGACACCTCCGCAGGACATCCCTCAAAACTTTGTCATATTCCTTCCTAATGTCATGCCCCAAAGTCCCGTTAGAGCGGACTGGCACCCATTGCCGGTAAGGCTCGGGAGAACCAACCTGTGTCTATGCATTTCCTATACATACTATGAGGGGTTTCTATGTTTGATATTCCTTTAATAAGATAAACAGTGATAACAAGCCAAAAAGAAATGCATATGACTAGGCCGTTGGAGCCTCAGTGTCTATGGTACGACACATGACTTTACTTTGCTTTACATAGTCTACAAAGCCTCTAAATAAAGAAAAACATCTGATAATGGTTGGGACAGGCCTTGCCTCAACAAACTGTACAATAAATACATGTAAGCTCTAAACATGTATAAAGCCCCGAAGCAAACTGGGGCTTAGTGACAGCAGCTGAATATCCTGTACTCCTATTGGGGAGATCTACTAGCACCTGTACCTGCAGCATGAAATGCAGGTC
>JAOTQR010127541.1:0-22714 GCA_025774065.1 Solanum ossicruentum
GCATAACTTGCATGTGTTTTAAAAAGATTTTTATTTGATACTTGCTACAGGTTTGCTTTATATATGCTTACCCACTTTCTTTGGCTTACGATCCTATCTGTACTATGTACTTTCTGTTTTACATACTCGTTATGTCTGTCGTACTAACCCCTTCCTTCGAAGGGGGGGGGAGGGGTTGCATTCATGCCCGTAGGTACCGATGAACAGGTGCCAGACCCTCTTGCTTAGGATCTCCAAATTGCAGCTGCAGTGCCCTTTTTGCTTCAGGAGCCAGTTTTTTTTGGTAGCGTCTCACGTTCATGCGTTTTGTGATTGGACCATGTATATATATGTGTGTACTGTTTGGCGTCTTTGTATAGAGGTTTGTGGATACTAGTGGGTAATGGGTATATGAGAGTCATTTGAGTATATGAAGTATTGTATGTTTTTTGTACTTGATCAGGCGGCGAGACCGCATTATATATATATATAACATGATTATTAGGCGGCAGGACCGCAGCGGAGACCTTGTCGGCCCGCACTTATGTTTATGTATATATATATACACAAACTTGTATCATTGTCTGGGTTGCTGCTGGGTGTTCTTTGTAGGTGAGGTCAGTAAAACAGAGGAAACTCTGCCGAAATTTTGGTAGATTTCCTGGTGGTTAAGTTAGCCTTCGGAGTCAATGTATGTCTGGGTGCCCAACCGGCACTAGTTATGGCCCCTGGGTCGGGTCGTGACAGTGATATACACCATCTACCATGCAATGCTTCAAACGGGTCCATACCTACATTTGAATGAAAGTTGTTATTATAAGCAAATTTGATAAGAGGTAAGTGATCATTCCAACTTCTTTTGAAGTCAAGCACATAAAACATCAGCATATCCTTTAACATTTCTATTGTCGTTTCTTCTTGTCCATCTATTTGAGAATGAAATGCAGTACCTAATTTAACTATCGTAGCAAGTCCTTTTTGGAATGAACTCCATAAATGAGAAGTAAATATAGTACATCTATCCAATATATTGGACAATGGTACCCCATGCAACTATGATGTACTATTAAAATATTACACTTTTGATGTTTAAAACATAGAATGTTGCATGTCCTCAATGCGTTATTAGTGGGTTTTATGTGTTTTTATATTTGGTTTGCAGGATTTCGGGGTTGGCATTGATTTTAGTAAGAATATGCAAAAGTTGTTATTTTGAGGATTCATGAGACCCTTTACGGGTCATAGAACATTCTACAGTGTGAAAGAGGTTTCATGTACAATTCTAGCAAGGAGTAGATTTTTGAAGTTTGGTTTATGAACATGTAGACAGGTTATGAAATATTTTATGAGTTGTAGGCCAGATCTCATACCCCGAGGATCAGAAAAGGAAGACTTTCTGAAGTTTCATTCGATGACACCCCCTAAGGTCCATAGAACCTTTTACAGGTCATAGAGGGTTGTCATAAAAGTCAAGTTTAGTTTTGTAGCAACAAAGTACCAAAGCCCGACAATGGGCCATAAAACACTATACAACCCCTAATGCATATCAAGGAGTGTGCTGACCTAGTTATCTTATTTTATTTAGGACTTGTATGTTAAACAATATAAAGAGATTTGAGGTCATTTTTCTTAGAGAGTTGGAAATAGTCAATAGTTTTAGAGTGAGATAGACTAGAAAACAATATTGGAGAGTTTAGGAACACTTGTACACTTTGATTTGATAATCTAATTACAATATTATGATTCTTATTGAAGCTTGGATTTAGGTGTTCTTAATTCAATTGTGTAGGTGCTCTATCATGTTATTCAAAGTCATAAGTCTTGCATTAACAATAATAATGAGTAGCTAAATTTTATAAATAGGATTGTGGGAACCATGATGGATTAACAGTGTAAGTTTAATGTAAAAATTTATTCTTGTATAAATTTTATGCATGTATTTATTAATTCTCTTTGTATTAAATGTTTTCTAATGGTGACAAACATTAGAACCAGCATAGTGTTACGGACTCGACCAAGGTAGTAATGAATAAGAAAAGAGATTAATTAATGGGATACGATTGACATGTTCTCATCAACTCAACCAAAATGGACCAAGGGAGGTTGTACTTGTAACACCCGAAAAAATGCCCAAAAATGTGCCTCAAAAGTGCCCGGAATCATAATTTCCATAAATCTCAAAATGCATGCGCGATATCAAAAATTTAACTTAATATTCTTGTCAGGGGGTCATCTTGAGTAGAAGATGGGTCTACCCCCAATTTAAGAGAAAACAATTAGCAATTACAATTTTCCAAAAATGCATTTCCAGTGAGCTTTTCGTTCCCATGGAGCGATGCGGCAAGGGCACGCACTAGTGTTATTTTTTGTCTAGTTTTGACTTCGGTCCAAGACTTTTAAGTCTTGGGCCTAAGTACTCCCAAACGTGAAAATGCCTATACATAGCCATTTTTCACCATCATATCATTCGAAACATTCCCCAGTACTCATTCAAACACTTAGCCAAATATTTTACTACTAAACTCAAGTCTCAAAACTCTCTTTGGATCTAAGGATTTCCTCTCAAACTTCAAGTCTCCATCTCCAATCTTCAGCAAGTTCATCTCCAAAGCTAAGGTATGTGGGTTTCTTTCATGGGTTCCTTTCACCCATAATACCCAAGCTTCCTTTTACTCTAATTTGCATGATTTAAAGTTAATTTACAACTGCGTCTTTATTATTATGAAAATCACTGTGTACTATGTTGGGGTTTATGAAATTGTGACTGTTTTGTCATATTTTGGAGTATGAAACCAAGGTCTATTGTGAGATTTGATGAAGTATTTTGATGTATATTGCTTGAGGGTGTTACTAACTATTTATTGATGGTTTCACTTTGAATTTTCTAGCATGATTTCACTCTTGAATTGCATGTCTTACACTAGCACTACACACCCTCTAAGTGTTTGATAAAATGTCCAGTTATGATTTCTTGAGGAATTGAAGTTCCAATATATATCTTATGAGTTGAATGAATATATGATGATGAAATGATGATTAAATGAGTGCATGTATATGGTGATCTCTATATAGTGTTGGAATGTGACCATGCCCTACCCGGGGATCGTGTGCCAGATAACCTTGTTGGGGGTTTGTACACATCAACCTATCAGGGGATTTGTACTCCGGCACCACGGGTGATACGGTGCGATGATCCACCAAACTTGTTGAGGGTTTTTACGTATCAACTTATCGGGGGTTTATACTCCGTCACCACGGGTGGTAGGTGCGCTGATCCACTAACCTATTGATGGGGTTTGTACCTCAATCACCAAGGGTGGTAGGGTATGATTATCCACCATTATTTTAATGGTATCTTCTTACACATATGTTATGTCCTATGTAAGCATGTTTTACTTAAGCATTAATCATACATGTTATTTTGTTATAATGCTAGCTATTGTCTATCTCTATGCACTTTGACCACAATACCTATCTCTTGTTGTATTGCATCGTACATACTTAATACATTCAAACATACTAACGCATACTGTATGCCTACATGATGTCACCATGTAGGAACCAGAGTAGTGCTTTATCATCCTCGTCCTCTACGTGGCTAGTTCGATTATCCAACAAGCTTGATAGCAAGTCCTCTATTTCGGAGATGTTGCTTATGATCTCTTTCTATATAGTTTAGACTATCTTTCTTTGGTTATGTATTGACTATGAGGGTGAGCCTAGTTACTTGTCCTGGCCTCCGCTCTTATATATGTATTAAAGGTGTTGTTGGACATGTTATGTGTCTATGCTATGAGTCTTGACTCTCTTGTTCCTTGATGTTATGATATGTAAGTTTACCCTTAGCCCCTTTTTCATTGTTATGCCTATCTCTTAATGTCATATTCCATTGCTTCCGTGACCAAGGATGTGCAATGATATGCTACGAGGCTTGTTTGGGGTTCCTTTGGGTTCCCCATTCACCAGTCACGTCAGTATCTAGGCTTGGGTCATGACAAAGGTGGTAAGAAAACACTAGGTTGTTAGATCCTCGGAGTCCAACACACTGTATTGATTAGACTCTTATCATGGTTGTGTTGTGCACCACTACTACAAATAAGAGGCTATGAGACATTTTAGGAAATGTTTCCCATCTTTATGTTCTAAGTCATGCTATAGAGTTGAAGTTAGCTTTCCTCCCCTAATGCTTATTCTTTGTTGTGGTAGATCATGCCTAATACAAGGGGAAGACGAGCATGCACGCCCGAGGAGCAACCGCCTAATGGAGAGCTTAGGGATGCTCTCACCTTTCTTGCATAAGTGGTGGCTAATTAAGCCAATCAAGGGGCCCAAGCCCCTCCTGCTCCTACACTAGCCTCTCGGGTGAGAGACTTCATGAGAATGTATCCCCTAGAATTCCATGGATCAAGGGTGAGTGAGGACCCTCAAGAGCTCGTTGAAGAGGTCTATAAAAATTTACCCATCATGGGTGTGAGGCTGGAGGATAAGGTGGAGTTGGCGGCCTGCCAACTCAAATTGATAGCAAAAGTATGGTACAACCAATGGAAAAAGGAAAAGGGAGTCAACTATTTAGTACTTTGGGAGGAGTTCAAGGTTGCCTTCCTTAATCTATCCTTCCCCCTTAATTTGGTGGAATTTATGAATTTGAGATAAGGGTCTATGAGTGTGAGGGAGTATGGCCTGAAGTTTACCGAACTTTCCAAATATGTTCTACATTTGGTGGCCGACTCAATACCTAGGATGAACAATTTTATGATGGGTGTCTCTGACTTGGTTAATGAGGAGTATCGGTCCGCTATGTTGATCAGTGATATGGACTTGTCATGTTTGATGACCTTTGCTGAGCAAATGAAAGGGGAGAAATTGAGGAAGAAGAGGGGTTATGAGGCTAACAGGGCCTTCTTCGAGGGTAAGTTCCAAAAGGGTGGCCGGATCCACCAAGGTCAAGGGTCCTCTCATCCTTCTAATATAGTATTTTCCAATGACTTCCCAAGCCCCAAGGTCTTGGCATTATGGTTCCTAATGAGGTATGTCCTAGGTTTGGTAAGGGTCATAAGGGCCCATGCTTGAGAGATACTGATGCATGCTTTGGTTGTGGGGAAGTGGATCACAAAAATGTAGATTGCCCCTGAAATCGCAACAAGGCCAAAGAGGTTCGTCCACAAGGTGCTAATGTTGTTCCTTTGGGGAGAGGTGGCCGAAAAGATGGTGCCCCAAGACATAATTGATTTTATGCTTTGCATGGGAGGCAAGGGGTAGATGAGGTCCCCAATGTCGTTATCGGTATATTGAAAATCATTGACTTTGATGTGTATGCATTTATTGATCCAGGTGCCACTCTTTCTTTTGTTACTCCCTTTGTTGCCAAAAGGTTTCATTATGACCCCGAGTTGTTGCATGAGTCATATGAGGAGTCTACTTCTATTGGTGCATCGATAATTGCTAGAAAAGTTTATAAAAGTTATCCTATTTGCATCTTGCATAAACATATTGCCCTGTGATCTTATTAAGTTAGACATGATTGATTTTGATATTATTCTAGGGATGGATTTGTTGCATGCATACTATGCTTGTATTTATTATAGATAGGGTGAAATTCTAATTTCCAAATGAAGCCGTCCTTGAGTGGGAGAGTCAAGATGTGGTGGTCAAGGTAGATTCATCAGTTGCATTAAAGCCAGTAAGTTGATCTCTCAGGGATGTCTTTACTATCTTGTGAGGGTTAGGGATGTGGAGTCTAAAGTCCTTCCTATAGATCCGGTTCTAGCTATAAATGAGTTTCTTGATGTCTTCCCAAATAACATTCCCGGTGTTCCTCTCGAAAGGGAAATAAACTTTAGCATAGACCTCCTCCCCGATACTCAACCCATTTCTTTTCCCCCTTACCATATGGCCCCAGCGAGTTGAAAGAGTTGAAGGAGCAATTGAGGGACTTGTTGGAGAAGGGTTCATTAGGCTTAGCAAATCACCTTAGGGTGCACCGGTGTTATTTGTGAAAAAAAAGGACGGGTCCCTTAGGATATGTTTTGACTACTGACAACTCAATAAGGTCACCATCATGAATAGATATCCTCCTCCGAGGATTGATGATTTGTTTGACCAATTGCAAGGGGATAGTGATTTCTCTAAGAGTGATCTTCGGTCCAGGTATCATCATGTGAAAGTAAGGGAGTGTGATATTCCTAAGACAGCCTCCCAGACTAGGTATGGGCATTATGAATTTTCGGGGATGTCTTTTGGATTGACCAATGCACCAGCCATCTTTATGGGCTTAATGAATAGGGTCTTTAAACCCCACCTTGATTCCTTTGTTATGGTCTTCATTGATAATATTTTGATCTATTGTCGTGGTGAGGAGGAACATAAGTCTCATTTGATAGTTGTGTTGCAAATATTGAGGGAAGATAAATTATATGCTAAATACGAAAAGTGTAAATTTTCGTTGAGGGAGGTTACCTTCCTAGGACATGTAGTGTTGAGGAATAGTATTAAGATTGATCCAAAGAAGATCGATGTAATTAGAAATTGTCCTAGACTATTGACCCCATCGGACATTAGGAGCTTCTTGGACTCAGCAGGCTATTATCGGAGGTTTGTGAATGGGTTCTCTTCTATTTCTTTTCCTATGACAAATTGACTCAAAAGAAGGCTAAGTTTGTGTGGTTTGATGAATGTGAAAGGAGTTTCCAAATATTGAAGGATAAGCTTGTGTCCACTCCTACATTGTCACTACCGGATGGGCTTGAGGGATTTGTTGTGTATTGTGATGCTTCCCAGGTTGGTTTGGGTTGTGTGTTGATGCAAAATGATAAGGTCATAGCCTATGGTTCACAACTCAAATTGCATGAAAAGAACTACCTTGCCCATGTTCTTGAGTTAGCCGCCATTGTGTTTACATTAAATATTTGGCTTCATTACTTGTATAAGGTGCATGTTGATGTGTTCACCGATCATAAGAGCCTCCAATATGTCTTCACTCAAAAGGATCTCAATTTGAGGCAAAGAAGATGGTTAGAACTTCTTAAGGACTATGATATAAGTGTGCATTATCATCCCGGTAAGGCAAATGTGGTGGTGAATGCTTTGAATAGGGTGTCTATGGGTAGCCTTACACATGTTGATAGTGGTGATAAGGAGATGGCTAAGGAGGTGCATCGATTGGCTCGATTGGGAGTTAGGTTGGAAGAGGTTGGTGATGGGGGTATTGTTGTTGTTGATGGTTCTAGGTCTTCCTTGGTTGATGAGGTGAAAGCAAAACAAGACATTGATTCCTCCTTGTTAGCATTGAAGGCCTTGGTAAAAGAGGGCAAGGTGGAGGTTTTCTCCCAAGGAGGAGATGGTGCCCTTAGGTACCAAGGTAGGTTATTTGTTCCTTGTGTTGATGGTTTCAGGGAGCAGATCCTTGATGAGGCCTATAGCTCTTCTTATTCTATCCACCCCGGTTCCACCAAAATGTAAAGAGACTTGAGAGATGTGTATTGGTGGGGAGGCATGAAGAGGGACATTGCCAAATTCATTTCTGATTGTCATAGTTGTCAACAAGTCAAAACCGAAAATCAAAGGCCGGGTGGCCTAACCCAAGACATTGAGGTTACATATGGAAGTGGAAGAGATAAATATGGATTTTGTGGTTGGGTTGCCCAAGACTAGAAGGGTTTTGATTCCATTTGGGTTATGGTTGATAGGATGACAAAATCGGCTCTTTTTCTACCGGTTAAGACCACATATTGGACTGAAGATTATGCAAGATTGTACATTAATGGCTTGGTAAGGTTGCAGGGTGTTCCTTTGTCCATCATATCGGATCATGGGGGAAAATTCACTTCACACTCTTGGAGGTCCTTTCAAAGGAGTCCTAGTGTAGGAGTTAAGCTTAGTACGACCTTTCACCCTCAAACGGATGGAAAAGCCAAAAGTACCATCCACACCCTTTAGTACATGCTTAGAGTATGTGTGTTGGAGCTTAAAGGCATTTGGGACGACCATCTTCCGTTGATTGAGTTTGCCTACAACAATAGCTATCATTCTAGCATCAGTATGGTTCCTTTTGAGGCCCTCTATGGTAGGCGTTGTAGATCACCGGTGGGGTGGTTTGAGGTCGGTGAGGTTGCCTATTAAGACCAGATCAGGTTATAGAGGTTTTTAAGAAGGTTAGAATGATTAGAGAAAGGTTGAAGAGGGCCCAAAGTCGCCAAAAGTCCTATGCCGATGTGACAAGAAGGGACCTTGAAATTCAAAGTTGGTGATATATTTATTTGAAGGAATCACCCATGAAGGGTGTGGTTCATTTAGGTAAGAAGGGAAAGTTGAGCCCAAGATATGTGGGTCCTTATAGGGTAATAAGGACAATTGGCAAGGTAACTTATGAGTTGGAATTGACTAAAGAAATGGATTTTGGTTTATCCAGTGTTTCATGTCTCTATGTTGAGGAAGTGTGTTGGTGATCCGAATACTATTGTGCCGCTTGATGTTGGGGTATGGTTTAAGATAATTTGACATATGAAAAGGTTCCGGTTCAGGTTTTGGATAGGCAAGTGAAGAGGTTCAGAAACAAGGAGGTGGCTTCTGTTAACTTACCTTTTCCACTTCATGTAAGCCTAAGGTATTGATCTACGTCCTTTACATAATCTCAAGTTTTAAATGCAGCCCTCATGTCATTGCATATGTTTCATATTTAAATTGACTAGTTCATGATGATTTTACACTTATGATGAGATTTTGAAATGATGTTTAAGTGCATTGTTGCATTTCTATGTGGGCTGAAATTGTCATGTTTGTGTCTCTCTCATACGTCTCTTTGACATTCGGGGACGAATATTCCCAAGGGGGAGATATTGTAACGACCTCAAAAAGTGCCCAAAAATGTGCCTCGGAAGTGCCTGAAATTATAATTTCCATATATCTTAAAATCCATCCGTGATATCAAAAATCCAACTTCATATTCTTGTTCAGGAGGTTATTTTGAGTGGAAAATAAGTCTACCCCCGATTTAAGAGTAAATAATTAGCAATTTCGATTTTCTAAAAAATGCATTTCCAATGAGCTTTTCGCGCCTCTGGCATGAAGCTCCAAGGGAGCGCATGAGTGTTATTTTTGGTCCAGCTTTGACTTCAGTCCAAACTTTTAAGTCTTCGGCGCAAGTATTCCCAAACGTGAAAATACCTATACTTAGTCATTTTTCACCCTCATATCATTCTAAGTATTCCCCAATACTCATTCAAACACTTAGCCAAATATATTACTCCTAAACTCAAGTCTTGAAAGCCTCTCCGGATCTAAGGACTTCCTCTCAAGATTCAAGCTCCATCTCCAATCTTCATCAAGTTCATCTCCAAAGCTAAGGTATGTGGATTTCTTTAATGAAAAGTTTCCTTTTTCTCTAATTTGCATGATTTAAAGTTGATTTACAAATGGGTGTTTAGTATTATGAAAATCACTGCATACTATGTTACGATTTATGAAATTATGACTGTTTTGCCATGTTTTAAGCTATGAGACCAAGGTCTATTGTGATATTTGATGAAGAGTTTTGATGTATATTGCTTGAGGGTGTTACCAAGTATCTATTGAAGGTTTACATTGAATTTTCTAGCATGATTTCACTCTTGAATTTAATAATAGTCTTACACTAGCACTACACACCCTCTGGGTGTTTGATAAAATGTCCCGTTATGGTTTCTTGAGGACTTGAAGATTCAATGCATGTCTTCTGAGATGAATGATAATACAATTATGAAATGATGATGAAATGACGATGAAATGAATACATGTATATGTTGATCTCTATATAGTGTTGGAATGTGACCATACCATACTAGGGGGTCGTGCGCCGGCTAAAATTGTTGAGGGTTTGTACCCATCAACCTATCGGGGGGTTGTACTCTGGTACCACGGGTAGTAGGGTGCGACGATCCACCAACCTTTATGGGGGTTTGTACCCATCAACCTATCGAGGGATTTGTACTCCGACAGCATAGGTGGTAGGGTGCGATGATCCACCAACCTATTGACGGGATTTGTACCTTATTCACCAAGGGTGGTAGGGAATGATGATCCACCAATAGTTTAATGGTCTATTCTTACATATATGTAATGTCTTACATAAGCATGTTTTACTTAAGCATTAATCATATATGTCATTCTGTTATAATGCTAGCTGTTATCTATCTATATGAATTTTGACCACGATGTCTATCTCTTGTTGCATTTTATCTTACATATGTAGCACAGTTAAACGTACTTATGCATACTCTATGCCTATATGATATCCCCATGTATGAACCGGAGCACCACTTGATCATCCTCCTCCTCCACGTGGCTAGTTCGATTGTCCTACAAGTTTGTTGGTGAGTCATCCATTTTGGGGACGCTGCACATGATCTCTTTCTATGTATCTTAGCCTATCTTTCTTTTGGTTATGTATTGACTATGAAGGTGAGCCCAGTTATTTATCTTGGCCCCCGCTTTTATCTATGTAGTAGAGGTGTTATTGGACATGTTATGTATCTATGAAATGAGTCGTGACCCTCTTGTTCCTTGATGTAATGATATGGAAGTTTACCCTTAGCCCATTTTTTCGTTGTTATGCCTATCTCTTAGTGTCATATTCTATTGCTTCCATGACCAAGGATGTGTAATTATGTGCTACGAGGCTTTTCTGGTGTTCCTTTGGGTTCCCCATTTGCCGGTCAGGTCTAGGACCTAGGATTGGGTTGTGACAGTACTAGGACAAGAGGTAAGGGTTATTAATTTCACAATATGGGGATTGACCAAGTCATGTAATGAAATTTACCTCTTACCTAGGCGAAAGGGTTTTGTGAACTTAATAAGATCTTGCATACTACACACTAGAAAAGAATTAGGTTATCTAGTGATAGTAAGTTAGGGAATCATAGGGAACACAATACCATAGTTTCTTTCCATATTGGTTAAACTCCTGTGTTCGTTAGAGTTACTTTTTACTTGGTATTGCAAAACCCCCTCCTTCGGGGAGATAAGTTGGTTAATAATCCAAATTGTATAATTGAATTCTTCTAAGTCTACAGTATTCCCTTGGCTTCGACCCTAACCTTGGTTAGGTTCTATTTCTTGACAATGACCTCTTTAGCCTTAAAAAAGAGGTATAGCTTGCTCGACATCAAGATTTTGGTATCGTTGCTGAGGAATATGACTCAACTTGTTTAATTCAAGTGATTTGGGCATTAATCCTTATTTCACTCGTTTTATGTTTTTTTTTCATTTTTGTTTCTTTTCAAAGGTGTAAGTATAGTTTATGCCCAACACGCTAAGTTAAAGCAGACCCTTGACTTCGTTTGACCAAGAGATCTAGAGGACACTGAGAACAATAGCCCAATATAATGCCAACAACATGGTAAATATAGCTCTAACCCAAAATGGCAATGAGAATGCTAACAGAGAAAACCTACCTCCTATTTAGGATATTGCTTTGCAGCCACAGGACTTCAATGCTAATGCTTCTCAGTAGAATAAATATCGGCTGAACCCTATAGCTATGGAGGTGATCGGATCTATTGTTTTGCCACCACTACCGTCTGACACAAAGTTTGTAGTTTTGAGTGGATTGCTTCAGATGCTGTAAAACGTGGGTTGTTCGGGGACTTACTATCAAATCATATGCAAAGCCATCTACACAACATTACATTTCTCTACAAGAGTATGATGGGAACACAAAATCTTTCTATGATGATATAGTACTTCGTGTCTTTCCATTATCTCTGACAAGCAACATAGTACTATGACTATTTGAGCTCCTGTAGAATTTGACCACTAGTTGGCTAAATTGCAGAGAGCATTCTCTGATAGGTACTTCCATGATCGAAGAAGCATAAGTTGAAAGACTAGATCAACAATTTTGAGAAAATTCCTGGTAACTCAATTAGTACTACCTGAGAGCGGTTTACTAAGTGCTTAAGAAGTATCCTGGACCACAAAATATTTTGATGATGACTTGGTAAAGATATTCTATCGTGCCCTTAATGAAAATAGTCAAGCCTGTGTTGATATCATTATAGGGGGCATGTTCTTAGATCAATCATTTGCAAGGATTGTTGAAATGATGGAGAGAGTGGCAAAGACCAATCGTGCATAGGGACAAAGAGATAGAGCATCTACCAAAAGTTCTTGCGATGTCAGTATTGGTTCAGAGTAAGCTAAAATAAAGGAAGAGATTATGTAAGAGCTTGCCCGAACCAATACAGGCATGGAGGTGATGAAGTAGAATTAGGAATGAGTCAATTCAGTGTTCATCAGCCTCCACGTGCTCCCATGTATGATGATCCCTCCTATGAAAAGGATACTTGTTTTATTAATGATCAGATGGGTGGTTTCTACACCAACGGCCAAGGATCCAGTCAGGACTATTGGCACCAGGGTCAGGGAAACCAAGGTCAGAACTTCAATCACGATGGAGCTTTAAGAGAGAACTGCGAAGAGTGCTATGATAAAAATTGGGGAAAAGAAAGAGATGCAAATTAAGGCCATAGAGATGGTTATAGAAATGGTCCTTATGTATCACCACACATCCGCACACAGGTGCTAGTAGTTTTAGAGTTGAGGAGATATTTGACCAGCTGTTGAAGAAAGCTAAGACACAGGATGAGACTCTGAGGGGGATGAAATCTGAAATCTCCAGTATCAATTAGAAAATCGAATCTCATTTTATTATTATCAAATAGCTTGACTCAGTTTGTTCAAGTATCGACTCATCTTAATCAGAGTCAGAGTAGTATACTGCCTAAAAACACAGTTCAAAATCCAAAGGAGGAGGGAAAATACATGGTGGTTACTATTCGTGGGGGTAAGAGCACCATGGATCCTCCCATGACAATTGAGGAGGATGATGTTTGAGAGGAGATAGTTAAGGTCAAAGATATGGATATCAGAGATGATCGTGACAAGGGTGGGGTGTGTGAAGGTGCAGATGCGCCACAAAAGTTGAATCACATTCATAGGCCTCCTCCTTCCTTCTCTCAAAGAATTAAAAAGGAGGAGGAACGTAAGTTCAAGCATTTTCTCTCCATGCTGAAACAACTCCCCATCAACACCCCTCTTATTAAGATATTGGAGAAGATGCAAGGGTATGCAAAGCATATAAAGGAGCTGACGATGATGAAGCGTACTTTGAGTCAGGAGTTTTCCCAAAAGCTTCAACATTGCAGCATAATTTTTACGAGGTCTTAGGTCTTAAAGCGAGAAGATATCGACACTTTTAGCATACCATGTATCATTGGAGATGTGAAGTTCACAAGGGCATTGGGCGTTCTCGGCACCAACAAAAAGCTAGGATTGGGAGCCGTTACTCCAACGAGCATGCAGTTGTTGATGGTTGATCACACAGTCAAGAGGTCTATAGGGATACTGTATGATGTATTTTTTAAGGCTGAGAAGTTCATATTCCTTGTAGACTTTGTGATCCTATATTGCAAAGTCAACTTTGATGTCCCAATCATCTTGGAAAGACCATTCCCAGCCACTAGTCAAGTACTAATGGATATGAAAGCCAGTCAACTCAGGTTTAGATTGAATGATGAAGAAGTTATCTTCAATATCGACTAGTCTATGAAGAGGCTAGGTGATTTGAAGAATGATATTTGGGCATTTGGTGAACTCTGAGTCACCAAGTTGTCCAAGTCATGCCACGACAATAAATCAAGTGCTACTTGGGAGGCAACGAAAGGTTTGTGACGTAATAGTTGTAGTTGTGGTTTTGGTTTTAGCTTTTTGACTCATAGATAGTTTATTTTCTTGTATTTTGGTTGTAATTTTGGATTTTGGGTTGGTTACATATAGGGAAAGAAAGTGTTCTGTGAAGAATGTGCAGCTACATGACCAAGTCAGCCATTCATGACTGAAAAAGGAATCAAGGAGTGTCTTCACATTGTGTTCTATGGGTCATACATAACTCTATAACCCGTAAACCATCTCGTAGAAACTTCCAGTGACCAAAATGTTGTGCACTCCAGTCTACGAGCCAACTTTACAATCCATAAATAAAACTATGGATCGTGAATAGGGCTCGTGGACCCCGGGTATGTTTTTTGCATTTTTGACTAGGTGTTTGGGGGTCTCTTCAACAAACTCTAGGAGTCATACATAATTCTATGACTTATAGACTGTTCCGTGAAACCCAGTCCTTAAACTAGGGTTCGGACCTTCTATGAAACCAAAATCATGAGTCGTAAAACACTCTATGGCCCATAATCGAGGACTAGTAAAGTCCAGGCCCATCAGATTTTGACTGACCCAGTCAAAATATACATGTTAGGGTCAAAATATTTTGACCCATTTGAGCCGTAATTTACAAAACTACCCAGTCAACCTCGACCTTAATACATTCCGACCACTAATGGCAACACCATCACTATTTTTTGGCAAGATATTTCGACAGCCTAGGGTTTCTAGTGTCCATCACCTCCTTCAATTTCTATAGTCTAATCGTTAAATTTACTTTTCGGTCCTTCCTATACTATTGATTTTCCAATTATTGTAGGGTTAGGTTGAAACATTTTGTCGAGTATGGTTATGTTAGACATAAACCCATGTATGTGTATTGACATGTTTTGATAATAGGATTATTGTTGTTGATGCTTGAATATGTCTTAAGGATTGGAATTTGGTGTAATTTCCTTGTTCTGTGTTTTGAATGATATGTTGACACCCTTGTAATCATTCACTGTTTGCATTGAATTGATTATAAGTTTGATATTGAGCATGTGATAGTATGGATTCGTGTTTCTATTATTAATTTGTTCAAAATGTGTTCGGAATGGTTGGGAAAGCATGCTTAATAGTTTTTGATAGGTTATATATGCTAACCATCATGTTGGGGTGTTGGTTGTTGTGTGAAGAATCATATTGTGTGTGCGTATTTCTTCAATACTAGTTGAATAGGTTGTAAAAGTTGAATGGGGTTTGTGTTGATGGACTTAGAAACTCAAGAGACTGAGTTTTTTAGTCTAAGAGTGGCTTTATGATACATAGAGTATACCACAAGTCGTAATTATCTCTCTTATAAGGTTCTAGAAACCTGAAATATTTGAGTACCCATTAGACAAGACCTTCTATGAGTCTTAGAACACTTTACAACTCGTAGAAAGGTCTCATGGATCCCTGCCTGCAATGAATTCAGACACTGGAATCATATATGACTCAGCCTACAACTCGTAAAACCATCTACAAGTCGTGCCTGGTCTGTTAGATATCATTCTAGTTAACAAACATTTATGAATACTATTTTACAAGAGCCTTTGATAGCTTATAGTTCCACTACAGTTCGTAGAGGAGCTTTTCTAGACTCTTCTCCAACTAAGTCTAATATGCTTTTGCATTTCATTTTTTGATTAATGGGGCCAACCTAGTTGTGTCAATGTCTATATTTCATGTACTATGGCCTCGAAAGCAATAAGTGAGGATATTAAGGCAATACAGAGGAGGCTCAGAGATGAGACCTTGAGGGAGGAGCAAACCCTCACACCAAGTGGATCATTACAGGAGACTAACATCTGACTTGACTCGAATGCTAACAGACCATAGACTCAGGTTGCCGCCAGAGTTAGGCATACCCATGCTCTTATAGTTTGTACTCCCCAGTCTAATGAGGGAGACCATGACAATAGCATCTCTAAAAAGATGACTTCATCTAAGAGAGTAGTCCAACTCAGAGTCAGGCTCTGGTGACAAGCTAAAGACAGAGTATTCTGCCACACCACGAGCATCACCATCTCCACCAAACTCTTTTATTTGTCGTTGGTATATCAAAGGTATGCAGGACATCTATACATAGGATGTACAGACTATGAAGCGGGCCAAGAATGGATGCTCCATTTATGAAAAGCCTCGGGTTATCTCGTTTACCCTAGGCAATATCCCGGTCTCCAGGTTACTATGATCAGATATAGCTCCAGTGGCTAACCAAATCGCTAGGAAGGTGCTCCCTGACCATGGTGAGGGAGTTCTATCCATCATATGTAGCCACCATTCAGAGCACTCTTCCTAAGAGCAGACTTAATGAGATAAGTTACTGGTTTGATTACTAAGTAGGGTCCGGAGCCTACATGGGCAGCCACCCACTCAGAGCCTATCATAAAGGCTTCTATCAGTTTCCCTGCCAAATTTTGGTGGGTGATTTTCAGATCGCACATCTGGCCAATGCTTGCAAATAATAATTTGACGCCAAAGAGTGTAGTTCTAGTTATCAGAATCTTGGCTAGCTATGAGATAGACTGGGTCCACTTCATTACCGAGCAGATTCACGAGGCGGCCCTGAAGAGTCTACCTCCATCCCTTTCCCATGCTTTATCTACAAACTCTATCTAGAGTCAAAGGTGGAGATTCAACATTAGCTGGACTTACCAATAAAGGTTCGGCGTACTTAGGACGCAAACCTGATCAAGGCTGAGGAGAACCCGATAGCACTCCAGCAAGAATCGCACCAGCCAGCTCCTATACCAAAGATTTTTGCCTAGTGCAACCATTTGAGGTTTTACCCACCACCACTACTGCTGCCATAGATAAGAGGCCTCAACAGATCGATTTAGATGAGAATAGAGAGCCTACTACAACTACTCCTGCACCACAGGCCACTTCATCACAGACAGCACCTGCGGGGATAGTTTACGTGTCTAGGGTATCTATCCAAGCTATGGTGTAGAGATTGTCACATAATGAGTCGCAGTTGACTCAGCTAGTTCAGCAGATTAGGCCCTAGGTCCGTCAGGCAACTACAGAGTTAGAGGACCATATGCAGGCATACACAGTTGCTGCTATTCAGGATCGTATTTCCGTCGTGGATGCCTATATTGATACCTTCAAGATGAGTATCCAATAGATCTTGAGTACGGCCCGACTAGCAGATATGACGACCATCTAGATGGAGATCTAATGACTCTAGGTTGACATAACAACAGCACTAGTAGCACCGATGACAATACCAAAGACTACACTCCCAATGTTGGTGGTAGTTTTATTTGCTTCCAAGGAGAACACAGCCTTCCCATAAGAAGAGGCCCCACGATGATGACAATCCAGATAACATATGATTACTTGTGGTGCTGACAGAGCAAAAGGAGCTCAAGATTGCCTTGAGGCAGTCGAGACCGGAGGAGGAGAGACGATAGGCTCGAGAGCCCCAGAGGGTGAGAGGTGTTGGCCCCTCTAGACATAGTACTACTATTGAGAAGGCCACTATGCAGATTGAGAGTGGTCAGACTCAGCCACATATTGGTGCTTAGGCGCCTAGGTATGTTTTTTGAGCTTTGTACTTCATTTTGTTTTTATTGTGGGCATTTAGGACAATGAACCTTTTTTCGATGGGGTATGGGTAGTTATGGGCCTCAGTGAAGTTTGATTAGTTTGGGTCCATAACTACCCAAATTTTGAATCCTAGGGGTTTTCTTACCTGTGTTCTTTGTCCTTGTATATATTTTTTTTGTTGAACCGACATGTTTAGGATGTTTAAATAGTATTAGTGGCATATAGAACTGATATATGTGGCATATAGAACAAATATATTTGGCATATGTATGTTTTAGTGTTTTTTCATGAAAAATGATACCCATGAAATTTTGATTAGTTAGTCTAGATAGAAACCATGCATGTTTAAGTGTGTTGACAGTGCTTGTTCTGAGAAGTGATGATAAATTGAGATAAAAAGCATGATCTGAGAGCCTTTTGTCGATAATGTAATCAAGTACCATGTAAGTGTGAGCTTAAGTAAATTTATGTGTTGTGTTTCAATTAAGAACTTTCCCTGGTACTTTAACTTAGACTATAGATTAGTTGGATTAGGAAAGGATCTTAGGTCATTATTCTTAAAGCCCTACTTAGCCAAAATGACCAACCAAATGTGTAGAGTATCCATTGATCCTAATGTTTGAGCCTGACATACACCTATTTTTTGTAAACACCTAAGTGACCTAGCCTTATTAGATGTAAAATCCTGAAATTAGCCCTGGTCCCTCCTTGAACACTATGCACCTTAACTGAGGCAAAAAGCTTAAGTTGAGGGTGGGTACCAAAAGTGACCTTGGTTCTGAGGATGGATAATATGCACCTCAACTCAGGAAAAAAGTGCAAGTTAAGGGTGGCTGGTGTAAGGCTAGAACATAAAATGAGGGGGAAATTGAGTAATATATGGAAAAGGAGAAAAATCGTGTACTGGGTGCAAGAAAAATAATTGAAGCTTTAGTTGTAAGCTAAAAAGAAAAATGAAGTCTTAAAACAAGGCAAAAAGTTGATAAAGGAAAAGAACGCACCCAGTAAAGCTAGAAATAGGAAAAGGGAGTATGGAATGAAAGTAGAAGTGTTGGTAGGGTAATATTGTAGAAAAACATAGTGTCAAGGAGGGCCAAAACCCCGTGACCCTACGTTACAAGCCCGTGAAGTCCTAAAGTTATCCTAGTCCAAGTAGTTAAAGATCTTAGTCATGAGTATAGTGGTAAGCATATGGTATTGGGCATGATACATGAATACCTTTTATGAGAGTGAGTGATTTTGCATAGTCCCGAGATTATACATGAAAATATCATAGAGAGTGATATATAGGACTTCTTTCTATGAGGGAACTTGCATTGCATTATTAGAATTAGACTTATTCAATGATTGTTGCTTGTTGATAGTACCTCGCTTTTCATAGTTGTATTGTCGCATACATTGGTCGGTATTGGTTTGCTAGATAGCTATTTGATTGTGTTTTCAAAAGTGGTGTGGGTATCTGTGCTTATGTTTGGTGAGATATATGCCATTAGGTTGAGGTGTGTTAATGTACTGCATATATAGATTAAGTCCATTGCTTGAGGACAAGCAATAATTTTAAGTTGATGGTGATGATGTGCTATCAAAATACAACACTTTTGATGCTTAAAACTTAAAATTTGTGTGTTCTCAATGCGATGTTAGTGGGTTTTGTGTGTTTTTGTGTTTGGTTTGCAGGATTCTAGGGTTGGCATTTATTTTGTGAAGAATATGCAGAATTTACTGATTTTGAGGACTCACGAGACCCTTTACGAGTCGTAGAACATTCTATCGGCCGTGAAGGAGGTTTTGTATACAATTCCAGTGAGGGGTAGATTCGTGAAGTTTGGTCTACAAACTTGCAGATAGGTCTTGAAACATTTTATATGCGTCATGGACTACGTCTCCTACCCTGAGGAAGAGAGAAGGAGGATTGAACGCATTTCATGGGCCTGGTGAAATGAAAAATACAAAGACGAATTCACATGGATTTAGGAAAGGTTTGCTATATTTGTGTGCAAGCTAAAGTTTTTTGAAAAACAAATATCTTTGGTCACTTTCATTGTCAAATAAGCTTTTCCTTCGTATAATCCATATGTAAACATAGTATCTATTTAAATAGCCCCAATGGCCCCTTCTCATTATGAGAATGTATATAACCCTATTCTAGCCTAGATCGGTATGGAATGAACTTATAATCATGGAATCGACTCGATCATCAGATTATAAGTTCATAACCCTAGTCCATACCCATTATGGGCGAAACAGATCTACTAATTCTTTAGTAAGAGGGATCTTGAACTAAGAAATAGACCCTAGAAGCTAAAGAAGGATATCCTGAGCAATTGTAATAATCGGGTTCATTAAGATTCCTTGTATAGTAGATGCTATCACACATACAATCATACTCAATTCAATGAAATTGTTTGACCTTGAAGGGGATATTCTATAATTTCGCATGTGAGGGGTTGTTTCTTGGTTTCGTGTAGTCATTAATAACTTGATTATTTTTAGATAATACTAGATAGAAACAACACTTGTAAGGAGTCCTATTAAAACCAAGAAATATAGACCTTCGCACAAGTTACACCTCCTATTTAGAGGATAAAGTGATCATTGTCAAGATATAAAACATAACCAAGGTTAGTATTGAACCCATAGGGAATACGTAGACTAAAGACAACTTCACCAATAAGCAATCCGAGTAGTTAAACAACTCAATTCCCCAATGGGGGGAGGATGGATTTTGCAATAGTCAATAAGAAAATAAACTAAACTAACTATCACAAGAGACAATCAATAATAGAGAGCAACTACTGTATTGTGTTCCCCATTATTCCCCAACTTAGTATCACTAGATAACGCAATTATTTTCTAGTGTATAGCATGCAGGACAGTAATTTAAGTTCACCAAGACCTTTGGTCAAAGGTGAGAGGCAAATTTCACTATGCGACTCGTCCCATCTCCATAGTGAGCAATACTAACCATTACATAGTTAAACACTTACATAATTGAATTGAACCAAGCAAATCCGAGATGGATGAGAATCACAAGATTGAAGATCAAATTTACCTACAAGTGTTTTCTCACAATCTTCTCTCCCAAGTATTGAGTTCTCCAAGTACAAATCCTATAACTTTGAATAATGACGTCCCCCTCTAAAAATTAACCTAAAAGTGCTAGTTATAGTAATTACAATTAAGTCCTAAATAAAATAGAAAAACTGGTCGATAAACTCCATGAAAGGTCTTTAAGACTCGTAGTGTTTTCTACAACTTGTAGTCGAGGTCTCATAGTCAGCTCCTTAGATTTTGGGCTTCTTTTCTATGACAAAACTTCGCGACTCGTAAACTAATCTACAACTCATACTACATGTTCATAGACTTCAATTTCATCAAATTGTGCCTCACTGGATCCTCACGAAACCTATCTATTTGACTCATGTGCATGTCTCATTGCGCTGATCTTCTGAAATCATCTCTCACTGGAATTTTCCATGAGACATCCTCTATGACTCGTAGAATGCTCTACGATCTGTAGAGGGTCTCGTGAATCATCAAAAACTAGCAACTTCTGCAATTTTGCCCTAAATCATTGTCAACCTACAATCCTGCAAATCTAAACACAAAAACACATAAAACCCATAAATATTGCATTGAGAACACACAAAATCCGAAGTTTTAAGCATCAAAAGTGTTGTATTTTGATAGCACATCAACACCCTTAACTTAAAATTATTGCTTGTCCTCAAGCGATGACTCATTGTATATTCACAATATAAAAACACACAGACGTCAATTTAATGGCATATATCATATACAATTCAGACATAGATACCCACACCAACTTTTCAAAATAGGATCAGATAGCTATTTAGCAAACCGATGCAAACTGGTCCATGTGACAACACAACTATGAAAATCAAGGGACTATCAATATTCCACAATCACTGAGCAAGTCAAATGATAACAATACAATGCAAGTGCCCTCACAGAAAGAAGTCCAATATTTGACACTCAATGATGATTTCATATTTAGCCTTGGGACAGTGAAAACACAGTCACTCTTACAAAAGATATTCATGCATAATGTCTAATACCATAAGCTTGCCCCTATACTCATGACTTAGACCTTCAACTAACTGGACTAGGATCACTTTAGGACTTTCTGGGATAGTAATGTAGGCTCAGGGGGCTTTGGTATGATATTTTAGGAAAATAGTGACTAAAGGCCCTCCATGAAACTGCATTTTTCTACACTTTTGCCTTACCAAATCTGTCATTTTCACCTTATTCTCCTTTTTTTCCTTATTCAAGCTTTTCCAGGTGCTTTCTTCTCATTTTTCAGCCTTTTGCCTTGTTTTCAGACTTCCTTTTTCTTTTTAGCTCAATCTAAGGAATATTTTATTTTTCTTGCACCTGCTACATGATTTTTCTCTTTTTCTCCTCATTCCAAATTCACCCCCTTATTTTGGTGCTTTTACCCTTTCACCAGGCACTCTCAACTTAGGCTTTTAGCCTTTGTTAAAGTGCATAATATCCATCCTCCGAACCAAGGCCACTGTTGGTAGACACCCTCAACTTAGGCTTGTATTCCTTAATCAAGATGCATAATGTTCAAGGACAGACCAAACCAATTTCAGGATTTTTCACTAGATAAAGCCAGGTCAATTAGGTGTTTAGAAAGAATTGGTACATGAAAGGCTCAAATATTTGAAACAAGGGATATATCATCATTTGGTTGGTTATTTTTAGACTAAAGTGGATTATTACAGAACAAAGGCCTAAGATCTTTTCCTAATCCATCCAATCTACAATCCAACTTAGAGTAACAAGGCACGTCTTTTGAATTAGCACAAAATACATGAATTTAGCAAAATAAGCTCAGACTCTTATGGCATTGCATACATTGTCAACAAAAGACTCACAGATCATGTTTCTCATCTCAATTTACCCTTACTTATAAGAACAGATACCGTCAAACACCTAGACATGCATGGTTACTATCTAACTACTAATCAAAATATGTGTTTTGGGTATCATTTTTCCAAAAAAAACCATAAAAACATACTATATGCCACAAGTATTAGTAGTAAATGCTGCAAATATTATCCAAACATCTTAATCATGTTGGTTCAACAAAAATTTATTCCTTTTCATGCCAAAAGCCGGAGCTCAAGCGAAGAGAAAGGAGGCATTTTCTCACTAGGATTGGCAAGCAAGACGCGAATAAGGGTCATCCCTCTCACTTCGTTTGAGCTACTTCCTTCCTCTCCTTTCAATCTCGCTACTCCATCCCTCTCACTTCGTTCGAGCAAGCGTAATGAATTAGACTTTCAAGAGGCTTTGTTTAATTACACTTGATAGCAGAAGGAAGAGCTAATTGCAATTACACTTTAGAATTCCACTAGCACCATTTTTTAGGCACTTTTAAGGATGTTCACTTCCACATTGATATGCTGAACACAATAAATTAGACTTTAAA
>JAOTQR010127562.1:0-22710 GCA_025774065.1 Solanum ossicruentum
AATTAAAAGACTTATTGGAGAAGGGTTTTATAAGACCTAGTGTATCCCCTTGGGGTGCACCAGTATTATTTGTTTGCAAAAAGGATGGCACCTTGAGAATGTGTATTAACTATCGACAATTGAATAGGGTGACCATTAAGAACAAATACCCCCTCCCTAGGTTTAATGACTTATTTGATCAGCTATAGGGTGCCAGATGCTTTTCAAAAATTGATCTGAGATCGGGGTATCACCAAGTGAGGGTAAAGGAAGAGGATATACCTGAGACTACTTTCAAAACACGGTACAGTCACATTGAATTTCTTGTTATGTCATTTGGGCTAACGAATGGACCAATAGTTTTTATGGATCTGATGAACAGGGTATTTAAGCCATTCTTGGATATGTTCATGATTGTATTTATAGATGACATTTTGGTATACTCAAGGTCACAAAAGGACTATGCAAATCACTTACGATAAGTGCTGCAAGTTCTTCGTGATCGACACTTGTATGTTTTCTAAATGTGAATTTTTGCTAAAATCAGTGGCATTCTTGGTTCATATTGTGTCTGAGGAGGGAATAAGAATTGACTCACAAAAGATAGATGCTGTGAAAGAATGGCCAAGGCAGACGACGCCCACGGAAGTTCGGAGCTTCCTAGGGTTGGCAGGTTATTACAGGAGGTTTGTTGAAGGTTTTTCTTCCATTTCTACACCTTTAACAAAGTTGACACATAAAGCAACCAAGTTCCAATGGAATGATGCATGTGAAAAGAGCTTCCAAGAATTGAAAAATAAGCTAACTTTTCCACCTATGCTAGTACTTTCAGAAGTCACTAAGGGGTATGCAGTGTATTGTGATGCTTCAGGAGTTGGCTTAGGGTGTGTGTTGACACAAAATGGTACGGTAATTGCTTATGTATCCAGACAGCTACGACCACATGAGAAGAATTTCCCAATTCATGATCTTTAGCTAGCAGCGGTTGTATTTGCTTTGAAAATATGGCGCCACTATTTGTATGGGGTTCAGGTTGACATATATACAGATAATAAGAGTTTGCAATACATCTTTAAGCAGAAAGACCTAAACTTAAGACAACAGAGATGGTTGGAGCTGATAAAGGATTGTAATGTTGATATACTATACCATCCGAGGAAGGCAAATATGGTAGCTGATGCTCTGAGTCATAAGGTAGTTATGACTACTGGTGATCAGGCCATGGTTAGTCAAGGGGTGGCTAAGGATCTACGTCAACTAGCCAGTTTAGGCGTTCACCTTTTTGAAACTCCAATGGAAGGGGTTATTGTACATAATGTAGTGACATCATCATTAGTAACAGAGGTGAAAGAAAAATAATTCGAGGATCCTGTTCTACGACAACTTAAGGAAAAGGTGAGGCGGGGTACGATAAAAGGCTTTAACCTTACACAAAATGGAGTACTTTACTGCCAAAACAGATTGTGTGTGCCAAATATTGATGGTTTAAGATAAAGGATAATGAAAGAAGCCCACCATTCTCAATATTCTATCCGTCCAGGATCAACTAAGATGTACCATGACCTGAAGGGAGTGTTTTAGTGGGGAGGCATGAAAAAAGGACCTTGCAGAATTTGTGGCTCAACATCCAAATTGTCAACAAGTGAAGGTAGAACACCAAAAGCCATGAGTTTTTATGCAGTGTATTGAACTTCCAACATGGAAATGGGATATAATCAATATGGACTTTGTTATCGGTTTGGCTCGCTCATTTCAGAAGTTTGACTCCATATGGGTAATATTTGATATACTCATAAAGTCAACACATTTCCTACCTGTCACGAGTTATCATACAGCGGAGGAGTATGCCAAGTTGTACCTCAAAGAGATAGTCAGGCTACATGGAGTCCCAATCTCCATTATATCTGACCGAGGGACTCAATTCGTTGCGAGGTTTTGGAAGTGTTTCCAAAGGAGTTTAGGTACACAAGTGAATTTGGGTACAACTTTCCACCCTCAAAAAGATGGTCAAGCAGAATGCACTATTCAGACACTTGAGGATATGTTGCGAGCTTGTGCATTGGATTTTAAAGGTAGTTGGGTGGACTATTTACCACTTATTGAGTTTTCCTATAATAATAGCTACCATTCAAGTATCAAGATGGCACCTTACAAAGCTTTGTATGGAAGGAAGTGTAGATCGCCAATTAGATGGTTTGAAATGGGAGAAACAACCTTGCTTGGGCCAGATTTGGTGCCCCAAGCCATGGAAAAAGTTAAGGTAATACAACAGCGGCTAGAAACAGCCCAAAGTCATCACAAGTCATATACAAATGCTAGGAGGAGAGAGATAGAATTTTCTGTAGGAGATTGGGTATTCTTAAAGGTGTCTCCAATGAAAGGAGTTATGAGGTTTGGTAAGAAAGGAAAACCGAGCCCACGTTACATTGGTCCATATAAGATTATTAAGAAGATCGGGCAGGTCGCCTATGAGCTAGAGCTACCCCAAGAGCTTTCATTGGTTCGTCCAGTTTTCCATGTATCAATGCTTCGGAAGTACATAGTTGACCCATCATGTATCACTCCTATTGAGGATGTGCAGGTTACAGAAGATCTCACATATAAAGAGGAACCTGTTGCTATTCTGGATCGTCAAGTTAGGAAGCTGAGGAATGAAGAAATAGCTTCAGTGAAGGTACTTTGGAGAAATCAATAAGCAGAGGAGATGACCTACGAGGCTGAGGATGCGATGAAGTCAAAATACCCTCATTTTTTTGAAGCTAAAGATGACACCCAACATGCAGAATTGGAACACCAATAGATATGTGTGATTGAATAATTATTATGTTGGTAAAGGTTTATACTTTGTCAAGTTAATCAATAGTGCTAACATTCGAGGACGAATGTTCCTAAGGGGGGGAGGATGTGACACCCCACATTTTACATGTACTAGTACTATGTAAATGAATCATGTTATGGTTTGGTCAAATTAGCGTCAATTCTTGAAAGTGCTTGAATCTCATGTTAATGGGCGACATACGAGTCTAAATGCTTAAGAGGGTCAAGGGTATGTATGTGTTGGTGATAAATTGAGGATATATCATCACCAATATAAATGAAAGAATTGACATTATTGTATGACTTAATAATCTAGTAGGTGAGACACCTACTTTCTTAGCTTAAAATTGATAGCTAAACAGAGAAGAGGCTCGACTCACCGAATTGGTTCAAGTTCAATTATGAATAAATTTCATGTTAAGGGTGTAACTTTGGCCCATGTTTTTGTATCATAAATAGACCTTATTTTTAGTCCAAGAAGAATTTTAAATCATCCAATAAGTACACTACAAAAAACTTGGCCATTTGGACCCAAAACCAACTAATAAGAAAGCTGGAAATTGGCAGCAAAGGTCCATCATATTTTGGACCCAATTAAGCCTAATTTTTGAGGATAAGATGCTGCAATAATAGATAATTAATGGGTGTCATTACTAGGTAAAAAGTGAAAGAGAAAGCTAGCCAAAATCAATCTTCCAAAACGTGTTAACTGCAGCAGTAATTCATTCCACTAGGAAATAAAATTTCAGCTTTCTTAAAGTGTTTTGTCTTCTCTATAATTCACTTCACCAAGCTGCAAACTCAATTGTCTAAGGCTTTGAAGGGAATCCAGAACATATAAGGCAAAGATAAGCAATTATAATTGTGTATTTAGTATGATTTCTTCATATAAAACAAGAAGTATATGATAGTGTCTTTGTTGGAAATTTGCTTGAAATTCTGGACAGCTTGTGTCCAGAAAGTTGCTACGCACTTGCCTTTTTATTTTGGTGACTTCTATATGGTTTTTGGGCTTTATTATGAAGATAACTTGATTTTCTTAATATGGTTTAAGTTATAGATGTTGCTAGTGTGGTTTGTTCATGTAAAACAAGAAGTATATTCTATTATGTCATGCTGGAAATTCTGGACAGCATGTGTCCTAAGTATTATTATGAATATTTCTTATTGTTCAAGAGGATTTTCTCCTAATTGGTTGGATGAAATATGAAGTAAGACTTATGTTATAATAGTATATAGGTTGTTAGTCCTGCAATTAAGTTGTTGCACCACTTTTACAGTCCACAAGGATGAGTTGTTTAACAACGTCGTAATTTCACTCTTAAAAGAAACTTGGGAGCTGAAAATTGTAATATGTTGTTCCACGACTTTCACCTATTTTGGGACTATTTCTAGACTATTTTTAGACTGGTTTTATGTGTAAAAATGTTGGATACAATTTTGGTAAAGCTAAAGCATGTTTGGGAATTGTTGGCGTTGAAGTGTGGTGAAAGGATGCAACGTTATGCTGTTTGTTTATATGTGGTGAAGAATTGTTATGTGCGGTGCTATGTAGGCTGTTTAGGACTATTATGGGTCTAAAAATAAGATATACATGACACGTACATAAGAATAGTTGTTAGAAAATATGTTTATTAGTAAAAAGGTTGAAGAATCGTCTTTGCATCGTTAGTTGAAAGCTTGTTGTCCGGGTGATGATTTTTATGATATTGGACTGCCTGGAAGTGTTGTGTTGATGCTAATACTAATCCTATTGATTAATATACTGTAGCTAAATATTTGAGGGACACAGTAGCCACTCCAAGGTAGTAACGAGGTCATCCAACGAGGAATGTAAGGCTCCAGGTTGCTTTGGAGCTTTGTGTGTGTTTAGAGTTTATATGTTTATATTATATAGTTAATTCAGATGGGGCTTGTCCTGAATATCTATGGACACTTTCTCTCGACTAGAGGCTTTGTAGACTATGTAAACTAAAGTGTGGTCATGTCTCGTACATTAGACACCGTGGCCCCAATGGCCTAGCTATACGCATCTCCTTTTAGATTGTTATTACCGTTTATCTTCTTAGAAGCATGCCAAACATAGAAAATTCCTTAAAATATGTATACAATGAACATAGATATAGGTTGGTTCTCCCATGCCTTATCAGCAACGGTGCCAGTCCACCCTAACGGGACTTTGGGGCGTGACAGAATTGAGCTACTCGATTAGATATAATATAGATTTTGACTACATGTAGCCTGGCTATCTCTTTGTGGTATAGCATGGCACTCTTCAGATGTATAATCACTATTAATTAGAGAGATATGTGCTGACTTTGTGAGTCTGTCAACTATTACACATATGGAGTCAAACTTCTGAAATGAGCGAGGCAACCCAGTAACAAAATCCATGTTGATCATATCCCACTTCCATGTTGGAAGCTTTATACAGTGCATATAACCTCCTAGCTTTTGGTGCTCTACTTTGACTTGTTGGCAATTTGGACATTGAGCCATAAATTCTGCAAGGTCCTTTTTCATGCCTCCCTACCAAAACATTCCCTTTAGGTCATGATACATCGTAGATGATGCTGGATGGATGGAATACCTAGAATGATGGGCTTCTTCCATTATCCTCTTTCTTAGTCCATTAATATCAAGCACACATAATCTATTTTGGCAATAACGTACTCCATTTTGTGTAAGGTCAAAGTCTTTTATTGTACCCTAACTCACCTTGTCTTTAACTCATCGTAAAATAGGATCCTTGAACTATTTTTCTTTGAACTCCATTACCAGTGAAGACGCTATTGCATTATGTACAACAACACCTTCCTTTGAGGTTTCAAGAAGGTGAACTCCCAAACTAGCTAGTTGATGTAGATCCTTAGCTAGTCGTTGACTTACCATGACTTGATCAGTAGTATTAATGATTACCTTATGACTCAGACAATCAGCTACTACATTTTCCTTCCCTAGATGGTATAGTATATCAACATTGTAATCGTTTATTAGCTCTAGCCATCAATGTTGTCTTAAATTTAGGTCTTTCTTCTTAAAAATGTACTGCAAACTCTTATGATCAATATATATGTCAACGTGAACCCCATAAAAATAGTAGCGCCATATTTTTAGAGCAAACACAATCGCTGCTAGCTCAAGATCATGTGTTGGGTAGTTTTTCTTGAGGCATAAGCAATTAGCCTACCATGTTGTCTTATCACACACCCTAAGACAACTCCTAAATCATCATAATACACTACATACCCCTCGGTGCCTTCTGGAAGTACTAGCACAGGTGCAGAAGTTAGCTTATTTTACATCTCTTGGAAGCTTCTTTCACATGCATCATTTCACTGGAACTTGGTTACCTTATGTGTCAACTTTGTTAGAGCTGTTGAAATAGATGAAAAACCTTCAACAAACCTTTTGTTATAACCCGCTAACCCGAGGAAGCTCCAAACATTTGTAGATGTCGTTGGCCTTGGCCAATCTTTCATAGCTTCTTCTTTTGTGAATCAATCCTTATTCCCTCAGCGGAAACAATATGACCCAAGAATGCAACTTATTTTAGACAAAATTCACATTTAGATAACTTGGCATACAACTGTCGATTAAGAAGAACTTGTAACACCTGTCATAAGTGATATGCATTGTCCTCTTCTGCTCCTGAATATACCAAAATATCATCTATATATACTATCACAAACACAACCAAGAATGTCTTGAATACCCTATTCATCATATCAATAAAAGTTGTTGGTGCATTCATTAGCCCAAATGACATAACAAGAAATTCAAAGTGACCATAGCGTGTCCTGAAAGCTGTTTTGGGTATATCTTTCCCCTTCACCCTCACTTGTTGATAACCTGATAAAATCAATTTTTGAAAAGCATTTGGCACCCTGTAACTGATCAAATGAATTATTAATTCTGGGGAGGGGGTAATTGTTCTTAATTGTCACCCTATTCAATTGTCGATAATCGATACACATTCTCAAGGTGCCATCCTTTTAACATACAAATAACACTATTGCACCCCAAGGGGACACACTAGGTCTTATAAGATCCTTCACCAATAAGTCTTGTAACTATTCTTTTAATTCATGCAATTTTGCCAGGGCCATTCTATATGGAGGGATGGAAATAGGTTGAGTGCATGGAAGTAAGTCAATACCAAAATCTACTTCATGTTATGGAGGTAAGCCTGGTAGTACTTCAGGGAACACATCATCAAATTCATTCACCACTGGAACTAATTGAAGAGTTGGCAATTCTGCCTCCACATCCCTTACTCTAACTAAATGACATATATACCCCTTAGATATCATTTTTCTTGCCTTAAAATAAGAGATAAACTTACCCTTTGGTGCCCCAACATTGACTTCGCATTCAAGAACTGCCTCATTTGGAAAGTGGAAGTACACTCTCTTAGTTCGGCAATCCACTGTGGCATAGCAAGAAGCTAACCAATCCATACCTATTATAGCATTGAATTCCACCATTTCTAGCTCAATAAGGTCAGCCAATGTTTCATGATCACAAACAATTACTACACAGTCATAATAAATCCTTCTAGCCATAATAGATTCACCGGTTGGCGTAGACACTTCAAATGGTTTGTTAAATAATATGGGTGTTCTCTTAAGATTCCCAATAACTAATGGAGTGATGTTCAATAGTGTAGAACCAAGGTCAATTAATGCATATACATTATGTGAAAAGATGAAAAATGTACCTGTGACCACATCAGGTGAAGTTTCCAAATTTTACTGACTCCCCAGAGCATAAGTACAATTCTGGACTCCGCTAGAGCTAGCTGCCCCTCTAACACCTCTACCACGACCTTTAGGTTCTTACTGACCCCTACCTAAGGGAGGTACTGATGATGATGATGCCATAGTTAATCTAGTAGGTTATGTTATATCACCCATATGTCTCCTTGGGCAATCTCTCATCATCTACCTTGGCGCACCACACCAATAACAAACATCTGTCCCACATGAAATATACCTGGATGACTTCTTCCACACTGTTTACAAGGCTTCTTAGGCGTCATTTGCTAGCCTGTCAAATATACTGTTGTCCTTGCACCTTGTCCCTCACCTTATTGACCAAACTAATTACTTCTAGACCCTTGAAGTTGTGGTGGATCACTGGCTGCAGAGTAGGAGGATGATGGGTTAGGTCATCTATTAGAAAATCGAGGCATAAGCTCACTTTGGAATGGTGTAAATTGCCCCGTAGATCTGGCCCTTTTGGCCTACCCACTTTCCAACTCTTGTGTCCTTCTTCTTTGCCTCTGATCCTCCAATTTCTGTGCAAAAGCTTGCATCCTCTCTATATCTACGTCTTTGTTCAAGAAAGCAATGGCACAATATCTGACCAGATACATATCCAATCTATCCACGTATCGGTGAACTCTAACTGCCATAGTAGCAACTACATTAGGAGCATACCTGGCCAAGGAATTGAATTGAAGGCTATATTCCCTCACGCTCATATTCCCTTGGTGGAGGTTCAAGAACTGATCTACACAGGCCTCTCAGATTTCTAATGGCAGTTAATGGTCAAGAAATGCCTCTTGAACTCTTTTCAGGTAGTTGGAGGTGTATCTATACCCTTAGATTGCTTCCAAGCTTCATAACACAATATAGCCACACCCTTCAACCTATATGTCGCAAACTTGACAGCTTTTGTTCCACTCACATGCATAACATCTAAAGTGCATTGAATCTGATCAATAAAGTCTTATGGATCTTTATTAGGATCTGACCTAGTGATTAATGAAGGGTCCAAATTAAGGAAGTCACGTATCCTTGTGCTAGCTGCTCTATTCGCACCACCTGCACCAATAACTGGACCTTTCTATCTTTGACTTTAGCGAACAACTAGACGAGTCAATAGTTGGACTGCAGTTCTCAGATCCTGCACTGTGGCATTAATAGGTGGTTCTAGGGGAATTTCACTATTTCCTGATTCATCAAGAGCTGGAGGAGTTCTAGATGTATATGATAGAGACACATCTTAAGCCTCATTTTGTTGTCTCACCTGATTAGGTATATCAACCTCTACTTTCTTCCCTTTACCTTTATTTTTCTTGGTTCCTAGCATACTTGTTGTACAAAACAATTTAGAGGTAAGACATAATCCACTTATTACACTTGGCTCTATGGCACGATCTAAAGAATGAAAAGAAGGTAACAATTCCTAAATGCCACGTAACCTCCTGCTTATAAATATGGTGCATAAGACATCAATAAACAAGACACTACATAGACACAGCATTGTAGGCTCTCTAGGATGACCCGCTCTGATACCACCTTTGTCACGCCCAAAGTCCCGTTAAGACGGACTGGCACCCATTGCCGATAATACCTGGGAGAACCAACCTGTATCCATGTGCTTTCTATACATATTATAAGGGTTTTCTACATCCAACATGCCTTTAAAAAAGTAAGTAATAACAAACCAAAAGGAAATTCATATGGCTAGGTCATTGGGGCCTCGTTGTCTAAAGTATGAGACATGACCACACTTTAATTTACATAGACTACAAAGCCTCTAGATGAGTAAAAGTATCTTATAAGGGTCAGGATAGGCCCCGCCTCAACTATCTATACAATACAAAAATATAAGCTCTAGACACACAAAGCTCTGAAGAAACCTGGAGCTTGGTAATAGCAACTGGATGTCCTGTACTCCTACTGGGGAGATCTACTAGCACCTGTACCTGCAGCATAAAATGCAGGTCCCCCGTAAGGAACATCAGTACGAGATAATGTACTGAATATGTAAGGCAGAAAATATTATATATGAAGTAACAACTCAAGTGAAACTATGCACTAGTGTAGGATAAGAGACCACCTTTAGTTGTATTATGGAGTAATGTACTTTATGTTCTATTTATTACTTTACCTTTACTGTATAATCTATGCACAGCATGTAATACAAATGACCATCTGATCAGTGGTAAATCTATATCGGGATAGGCCCATGCTAGGGTTCTCCTTTCATCCCTTGGGCTACCTCTCGTGATAGGATCAACCCTGGCATGGTGATTCTTCCACCCCTCGGGTTACAACCCATCAATAAGCAATGTACTTTACTTCTCCATTACCTTTGAGATGATTCCTTTGCTGGTCATAATATTGGAGTTGTAGGACTTTAGATGTAGTGTGTGACATGTAAATAATCATAAAAGACACTATGACAATGAAAAGAGTACGTTACATGAATAATGAAATGAGCATGAGATGAAACAAATCGTGAACTTTATTTCGCAACAAAAACCCATGTAACTTGGTATCCACGTATGTATATAGATTTTAAGGTGATTATGTATGGGAGCATATGAACATGTGAAAGAGTGGAGACACGGTTAATAGTTTTGTTGGAGTTGGTAAGTGTCTTTATGTGCCAAGGAAGAATCTAGATTTCATGCCAAGTAATACGAAATCGAGTAGCCTTACATACCTCGTTGTAGGACCTCGCTATTACCTCGAGATAACATTCCTTCCTCAAAATATTTATTTGTAGTATAGTAGGTGATAAAAATAGTAGTAGCATCCAATAGATACATCTTGGCGTCCCAATCTCATTAAAAAAAACACATGGGCAGCAAGCGTATAATTATAAAGCCGAGCGTATTCTTTCAACCTTTCTGCCCCTAATCGTATTTTTAATACACATTATCATATGCATGTAATGTGCAGCCTGTTTTAGTGCTATAATATTCTTACAACAGCCCACAAAGCATGACACATAATAATTCTACATAATATACAAATAGGTGGCATAATATTACATCCCTTCGCTACGTTTCGTCGTCGATAATTCCAAACCTATTCCAACTACCCACCATATATACACATAAAAAAGTCTTGAAATAGTACAAAAATAGTTCTAAAGAATATAGAGAACGTGAAGAAACAATCTCTGATTATCAGCCTATAAGTTCTTACTAAGAGCACAATTACGACATCGTACAACAACTCATTTTTGCGGACTATAAAAGTGGTGAAGAATCCTGGTTACATCATCGACAAACTAAACCTTGTTAAAAATATAAGTATCACTTCATAATCCAGCCAACCAAAAAGAGAAAAGCCTCTTAATCAACAAGAGAAGTGCACAACAATCCTTAGGACACATGTTGTTCAAAACTTTCAGCATAAATATAACCAGTCTAGTCTCCTATTTTTCATAAGAAAACCATACTAAACACATAAGTATTCTTACTTACATTTAACCTCAAGGTGTAGGGCTTCTCTAGGAACCCTAAAAGTCTCCTTGTGGCTGTTTTGCAAAGTTAAGAAGGTGTAGAGAGAAAGCTTGTGAAAGTTGATTTTGTTTTCCAAGTTAAGAATGACGTAAAGGTGCTACTTGTAAGCCTTTTTAAAGGATATTTTGGCCAACTTTATTTTGTGGTTTAAGCCTCATATTATCAAGGTGGTGATGCAGTAGGTTGGCCCTTTCACTTGGGCCTAATTGGGTTTCAAAGTTGATGGGCCTTGGTACCCATTTTGCTAATTTCTCTTCACTTAGTTTGGGCCCAAATAGTCATGTGGGTTGTGATGTACTTGGCCCCTTTTTATATTCTTCTTGGGCTGAAAATACAATCCATTTGTGCTGCTAAAACACGAGCTAAATTTATAACCTTAACATGGACTTTATCCATAATCAGACTTGGACAGATTTGACGTCAGGCCTCGTCTCCATCTAGCTAACAAATTTAGGCTACACAAGTAGGTAACTCACCTGCTAGCTTCCTAAGTCCTATAAGCACCTCACTTCTCTCACTTTATTTAAGGCCACGATCTCCTCAATTTGACTTAAAACTTGTATACACTCGATCCTCTTAGGCGTTAGACGCACATATTGCCCTCTAATATGAGATTCAAGCACTTTTAGAATTAGGCGCTAATTTGACCAAACCATATCATATTTCATTTGCATAGATCTAGTACGTATAAGTGTGGGGTGTTACAGATGGATTAGAGTTGATGTTTTATTTTTAAAGACTTGTACTTTTCAAACTACTTTTGGTAATATTGAATTGACATTGTCAATTTAAACTGTTATTTTACTAAGTCCTTAATTGATGAGCCCACTTGAATGCTTCATGTACATAAATCGAGTCTTTTACTACTTATGAATGAGTGACTAAGCCAAGTGGTTTGCTTGGGGACTAGTAGTGCTTTTTGAGTGTCTAACATGCCAAGGGTACCCTCCGGGGCGTGACAAACTTTGTATCAGAGCCAAGTTCAAATATCGTAGGAGTCTCTGAAGCCGTGTCTAGTAGAGTCTTGTTTATGGGTGTGTTGTGTGCCACACTTTATAAGTAGGAGGCTATAGGATGTTAGGAATTGTTAAACTTCTTTCTTATTCTGGTTTATACTATAGAGTTAAACTCCAGAAAAATCTCTCTTTTAAATTGTATGTTACAAGTTTGCGGACCATGCCTTCCAAATGGATCGTGAACCCAAGGAATGTCATCAACACCGAGGAGCTTGAGCCTACTACTCAGCTTGTTGCACATGCTCGTTGGGTAGAAAGGGACAAGGAGAATGAGATGGAAGAACCTTGGAGAAAAAAGATTGAGTCAGTAGGACATGAGCGAAGTAAACATAAGCAAGGAAATGGACATAGGTCCCCCATTTCTGCAGAGATCCTTCCGCTATGTGCCACCACCAGTGAGTGCACCCACATTTAACAGAAATATAATCTAAGGTCAAGGAGACTCCAGCCTTTCAAGGTTCGAAAACCTCTATCTCGAGGAAGTGTGGCTTGAGGCCATAAAGGAAAGCTACCATGTAGAGAGTGAGGCAAACTCTACTTGGGAAAGTGTCGAACGGGCACCGATGGCTGCTATTAATATGTCCTAGTGGTTCACTTTCAGAGGGATTGTTTGATGCAGGACAACAAAGCTCAACCCACTACATCCACACCACCAGTTAGAGAAAATCAGATGGGTACGACTTCTGGCATGAGCTGGGCCATAGACCAGTTGTATGTCATTGGTAGTTTCCCAGATCAAAGGAATACTTTATATGTTGTGATGAGTATGATTTGTCTTTACTCTAGATTATTATGCATTGATAGATCATGGTGTCACTCTATCGGTTGTGTGACTAGTAGATTTGATAGAATTACCATGTGTCTTCCTAAACCTTTCAGTGTATCTATTCTAATTGGTGATACTATTCTAGTTGAGAGGGTGTATAGATACTAGTTTGTGCCATTCTATCACAGAGATGTCATGGTCGACATAGTTAAGTTAATCGAGATGCACCCCAGGATCTCTTATCTAAAACCTATTTTTGATGTTCTCCGTGAGAAAAACTTATGTCTCTTAAAGTTTAACGTTACAATATAAGAGTGCGATTTGAGGTCTTGTAAACCATAAGAATAGTTATCATCTAGAGCTAGAAGGACGACAATAGAGAGGAGCATACCAAATAATGCTATTGGTGATTGATTGAGGCTTTTAACGAGAGTTATATGTCCATTAGGTATGTAATGTGGTGATGATTTGATCCCTATAAGTTTGAAAAAATAGTAGTAAGTACCATTTGATTTTCATAATGAGGTACAACGAAAGAATTATTGTTAAGATAAATTGGAGAGTGCTCAACCTACAAAGAGGTTTATATTGATGTGTCATAGTATTAAGGAGGGCAAAGTATAGGTGTTATAATTGGGCCATATGGTGCTTTCAATGTGATAGACCTAAACTAGCTTTTTGAGTTCGAACTGTGAGCCTTATGAGATTCATAGAGTTATGTGCTTAGCTAGACAAGGAGGTATAGTGAATGGGTGAATGATATTTGAATTGTGAAGAAGGGATGTGTTTTTCTAGTATTCACTATATGATTTTAGTGGATCTTTGTTCCTAAATTGTTACCTAGTAGTTATAAGTTGGTATAATATGAGAGGAGTATGTGATGCATATGTTAGCCCTTGGACCTAAGCTTGAATATTTAGGAAGTTGTGTGAATCTCGAAGTCATGACTTGCCATAGGAACCTAGATAGTATAATCGAGTTATCGATATTGAGTAGGCTATGTAAGAAAATAAGTGTAACAAGTGTATAAAGATGCCCATGGAGACAAAAAAAGAAAGATAAGAGTGGTATCTCAGAAGAAACCCCTAGTAGCAATTTTATATCTTTAAGTATATAATAATAGAAAAGTTTAAGATGATCTTATGGATAGTGATGCCCCAATTGTATGGAGAGTTGTGCTTATAGCTTACAAAAGAGAATCAAATTGGAGACTTAGACAAATGACTTTTGAGCTAAGAGGGAGATAATGAGTTATTGAACCAAAGTGGGTCTTGAGCTTTTGACAGTATGAGTCGATAAGGATGAGACATCAATGGTTTTTCATCTTGTACATTCCTTATACTTCAGTTGAGATGATACTTTATTCTTTTCATGAGTATAAGTTCCACGACACCCACGCACGTCACGTTGATTCCTATTCATGTTGAGTTTCGAGGATAAGAAATAGTAACCCCATTTAGTGATCTTGATCTAATCTCATGGACCTTAAAATTTCCAGCCTAGGTTACATGAGATGTAACTTGAGTTTCCATGAAGTTAGAATAAGGCTTCAAAGATGAGGGTGATCATATTACGCTATGAATATTCGCAGTTAAAATCCTTAAATGAACTATGTTGATGATCTTTCGTTCTAATCCTTTTCAATGATCCTCCTTTCCAGTCTTGATAGTAATGCTGATAATAGTAGATAAGTGATGGATGATGGGAGAGAGTGGGTGTTTTTATTATGATAATGATGTTATATTAATTCCATTTAAGGTTATTGATGTAGAGGAGGAGAAATATGAAATCTCAACAACATACCCAATGAATTCCTACAAGTGGGGTCTGGGGAAGAAATATGAAATCTCGATGTGTGCAATAGATAGGTAAGAGAACATAGGTGTATCTCTTTGTAATGGTTAACACAATTGTGAGCGTAGATGTGCTATAGTAGGCTTGATGATTCTTATATGATGTTGAATTCAAAGAAATCAAAAAGTGGTTAGAATAATAGGCTTGAATTTGTTATGGTCCTAATGTAAGTAATTGCAGTATGCATTTGTGACCTTTCGCGCAAGGATTTCGAGGAGGTGTGTTGGAGTGGTGAAAAGGAGTAACATCTTTTAAGTGAAAAGTCTTTACAAGGGTAGAGAATAGAAACTGAGTGGGTTATATTTGTAGGAGAGTGGTCATTATGGGTAATACGGTGTGACTTTAGATTTAACATGAGTTTGATAAGAATATGCAATAGACTTAGGCTTTTATGAGAGCTATAGACATAAATTAATGAAGTGTGGTACACGAGGAGGAGAGCATGGTTGAGGAGAGTCACCAAGCATGAAAATCACTAATCCTATCCCTGGATACAAAGTGATCCCTATCCTCATATTGGTTAACCAATCTTCTCATGAAGTCGTGAGGAAAGTTGATGGGAGCATTCGAATAGTAACCCTTTTTCTCAAACATGGAAAAAAGCCTTCTAGTGGGGAAGTTCCCTATCTATGAGTTAATGTGTTCATTCTTGAGTTTAAAGGTTGGTGTCCAGAAGTTTGAATGATTCTTTTGATTGAGTTTTAATTTCCCAGTCATTCCTCTCAATGATGATGTTGAAGGAAACATTCCTATTCCTTATCAGAAGTGATATGTCCATCCTTGAGTGTGAATAGTTTATTGTCTAGAGAGCTTGATTGGTTTCTTGATTGATTCATTGAGCCTTTATTTTTATTCGTGCCTTGGATCCGTCCCTAATACCCTTCATTTGAAGACGAATGATCTCAAGGGAGAGATATTGAACTCCTTAGAAATTCCTTAGCTAAGATCTGAACTTCCTCTTATGCATATGGGATCATACTGAGTGATTCTAACTTTTAATATAGGTATTGAAGTCTTTTCTATAGTGGGATAATATGTTTGAGATGAATAGAGGTCACAAAAATACTTTGAACGAAGTTGAGATGAAACCTTCCTTATCGATTGATTTTCGATATGAAATTCTAATAAACTGGGTGATCCAATATATTCAAGGTTGTGAATGGGTGTTAAGGTCTTTTCCTAAGTACTTTAAGTGTATTATATATAGTTTGAGGTCATTAATAATCTTGAGGCAGATAAACTAACCGATTTAAAACATACCCAAGAATTAAAATCAAAATTTGAATTAAGAGAAATCAAAAGAATTAAAAACATCACCTGAAAACAAATCATGAATTAATACTACAGTTAAAGCACAAAGTTATCATAGACTTATTACTTTAGTTATAAACAAAAATTATACCATCCATAAAACTGTATTGTTTGATACTAGTGCAGACCCAAACTACATCACTGAAGGACTTATTCCAACCAAATATCCTGAAAAAAGTACTATGTGATCATTCTCCACAATAGAGGAACGACATAAAATAAATTATAATCTCCATAAAGGACATAAATGTAATAGAGGACTTTGTTTCATTAATGATTTTCTAATAAAAAATGACATAAATTAAGAAATAATAATAAGTATTCCTTTTATAACCCAACTAAAATCATATACTGCCAAATTAGATGGTATCTATATCACTATATTAGGGAAAAAATATTTTCCCTAATCTAAATAATATATCAAAAAACAAAGTGACCACATCAAGAATAAAGATATCTTTAAAATACATTTACTTTCACAACAAATAAATTATTTAAAGGAAGATATAAAAATTAAATGAATTGAATTCACTCCAAATACCCTGGAGGTAGAAGCCAAGATAAATAGCCTACAAGAAATTATATAACAGAAGTTTCTCCAGACTTTCCATAATGCATTGTTTGAAAGAAAAAACCATGTTATTGAACTAACCTATATAGAGGGATTTGATGAAAAGTTTATACCCGCTAAGGCAAGAACTATTTAAATGAATACCGAATTAGTGGAGTACTGTGAAAAGGAAATTAATGATTTACTAGCTAAATATATTATTACACCATCGAAATCACCATGGAATTGTTTGACCTTTTATGTCAATAATAGTGACGAAAAGGAAAGAGGTGCCCCCAGATTAGTTATTAATCACATACCTCTTAATAAATTATTAAAAATGGATTAGGTATTAAAGGGATCTTTTAAAAAGAACCTGTATAGTTAATATTTATAGCAAATTTGACATAAAATCATGATTTTGGCAGATCTAAATCGCTGATAAAGATAAATACAAAATAATCTTCAATGTCTCATTTGGACAATATGAGTAGAATGTAATGCCTTTTGAACTTAAAAATGATCCATCAGAGTTTCAAAACATTATGATTAATATATTTAATCCATATAGTCATGTCTCTATAGTTCATATAGATGATTAGTTAATATATTCTAAAGATATTGACCAACACTTTAAACATCTTCAAGCCTTCTTAAAGGTTGTTGGGCAAAATGGACTAGTAGTCTATGCTAGAAAGATTAAGTTATTTCTGACTTCTATTAGATTTTTTAGTCATGATTTTTTCCAAGAAATTTATAAACCCATTTGTAGAGCCATAGAGTTCTCATCGAAATTTCCAAATGGAATAATAGATCAAATGCAACTCTAGAGATTTTTTGGGTATCTCAATTACGTTGCAGATTTTATTCCTAATACAAGTCATATTTGTAAACCTCTTTATCACTGTCTTAAAAAGAATCTCATACCATAGGGATTAGAACACACTAGGGTCATTCAAAGGTTAAATCAATAATCTTCCATGCCTGGGGATACCACATCCATATGCTCTCATGATCATAAAACCTGACGCATCAGAAATAGGGTATGGAGGTATACTTAAACAGAAGATTTCTGATGAATCCAGTGAACAACTAGTGAGATTCACTTCAGGAAATTAGAATGATACTCGGAAAAATTATAATACTATAAAAAAGGAAGTTTTAGCCATAGTACTATGTATTACTAAATTTCAAGATGATTTAGTCAATAAAGAATTTTTTTTAAGAGTAGGCACCAACGTAACAAATGATGATTTACAAAAAATTATATTAAGAATTTAATTTCCAAAAAAATATTTCTCAGATGACAAGCTTTACTGTCAAACTTTAATTTTCAAATAGAATTTATTAAGGGAGAAGATAATTCTCTCCCAGATTTTTTAACAAGAAATTTTTTACAAGGAAATAATGAGGGCAAGAATACCAGGAAAAAGGCCCTGAGGCTTCCACTTCAGGATGTTAAGCAAGAAGACTAAATGAAAAGACCCATTAAAAAAGGGGATACAAAGACCGAAAATAGATATTCAATGCTGGCTGTATTTCCAGCTCTGCCTAAACCCAACACTACCCTATCAATTAAGGAACACATGATCAATTTATCCAATAAACTAAATCTTAAAGATAACCCCTCATCATCAGCTACAAAAATCTTTGTCCAAACAAAAGATATTTATGAAATGAAACCCGCAGCGGTATATTCCAAGGCAGTGGTCTCAAACACCCCGAGTAAAAATAAGGAAAAGGTTGTTTCATCATATAAAAAAAAATTTAAATAATAATTTTGTAAGTATTACCAATCATGGCTCTTGATAGAGTATATGAAGGATTTTGAGTACCCGAATTATTAAAATTGTATTATACCATTTGAAATTATGTGGAGACAGAAGTTCCACTAAAGACCCGAAGGTATTATGACTTTATATTAGTAGATACCGATTCCATCAAAATTGAGCACAAATTAGAAGATATTAATTATCCAGATAGTATTCAGTTTTCAAGGTTTACTATTAAATGAATATTAAGATCTTTTGAATGGTCTGTTGATCATTTTCATACACCTATTCCCATATCAAAAGTTCATCAACCTCAGATTTATAATTAGTATGATTACAATGTAGTCTAGTACAACTTTTTGTATATTAGGCCAAATACTCATACATGGTTTTTGAAATATTCAAAGGAAATGAAAAAATGCAGTAATTCCCTATTGATTTTATGAATGGTGAAGCCAATTTAGAGGTAATAAATATGTATTGTCACCACAATTTCTTATGAAACATAAAATATTTTAAGTAGAATAGAATATTTCTACACTACCTGAAAATATAAAATTATGCAAATTCTTTTTTATAAAAAGAATCTCCTATATTATTAGTTGGTCCTTCGATATTCATTAATTTGAAAGGATCAAGTATTTGAGTAAAACTATAAGAATTAAAGGATGGACACTAAAGGATCATGAAGAAAAGGCAGCTTCATGAAGTAATTCAAACATTTCAAAGAAGAATTAAAAAAGAAGACTCGAAGAACCCTTTTCAAATTTTGATAACAATTCCATTTCTGAAAAGATAATGGAATTATTAGACACCTAATCATCAGATACCAGTGAACAAAGAAAAAAGAGTTACATCTTCTTTAATTAAGAGAAACAGTAAGACTCTAATAAAAAGGTAAACCCTGTATGCAAGAAGTTAGCCAAGTCACAAATGGATAAACATGCCGCTACCATGATAGTTTTCTACTAGCATGTAATAATTATCAACATGTGTAATGATTTTCAATTACGCGTTACAATTATAGTTACGTGTAAAACAAAAGGTGTGTATTAGTATAAGCATACTTGTGAAATAAATGATGCACGTGAGAATATTGTCAGCATTTATGAGGCCTATTTAAGGCTTTCAACTTGTAGCTGCAAGGGCATGCAAACATTACCCCTACAGAAATCATATGAATCTCTCCTCTCTCATTTTCCTAACATTCCCTTTTCTATTTCCCCTGTACTGTCTCTTTTTTCCCTCAATAAAATATTAAAAGTTATAAGTATACATTTCTATACTGTTATTTTCTTTACATGTTTTAAAGTTTTAAATTTTATTTACGGCATTTAATTTATTCTTGTTAATTTTAATTTACATATTATTATTTTGTTTAAATTTAATATGCCCTTACTCCTCGCCGCTACTCTGTCCAATTTTTTGTAACTAATACGTCTTGGAACTCGATCCATAGCCTAAACTGGAATTAGAGCTAAGTAGGATTGGAAGGATATGAGTAGGAGCGGCTAAGTCCTCGCACTATCCATAGGCCAGTGGTCGAAGTTAGGTTTCTCTCGATAAGATAAGTTCGTACTATAGTAGGTACTGTTCTTCTTCTACTTATGATTTTAGTTTTATTCCTTAAAGATAAGTAATAGATTAATCATAATTCGGACATTGGAAAGCTCATACTTTTTAGTCGGAGTAGCCTAGACTCTATGTGTCATAGGTCCGTACATGGAGGGTGTTCCCATCACCATGCCTAGAAGAATAAAATTAGTAGAAGATCATAGTTAAATACTACACTAAGAATTTATTATTAAAGAGTAACATAGAATAGACAATTGGCCTGCGGATAGTCCTTATCTCTCCAAAGATACTCCCTACTATATTAAAATCATGTCGTCATCTTCCACCAACCTACAAAATATTACAAAGAATAATAAAGTCATGCTTACATATTCGGAAAATTCACATAATCCAACATATCCTATAAAAAATGAAATAGCAATAAATAATACTAGTACTCTTCAAACATCACAAAATCTAACAATTGCTAAATTATGAGTATCGTATGGATACGATGACATGAATATGATTATGGCATGATTACAAATGTGATATGACAAAGTATGGGTGTGTATACGTGATCAAGTAAGAGTTACTAGTTACTAATGAGGATACACACAAAACTTCCCTTACACAATCAAGAGTATTAATGAGGACAGGCACAACCTTCCCTTTTACACTATCATGAGGTAAGTTATTCTTTGTATTGATGAGGATGGGCACAACCCTCTATTTACACTATTTGTGTGTATTAATGAGAACAGGTAGAACCTTTCCTTCATACTATTTTGAAGTGAATTATTATGTGTAATGATGAGGATGAGCACAACCTTTCCTTCATACTATTTTGAAGTGAATTATTATGTGTAATGATGAGGATGAGCACAACTCTCCCTTTACACCGTTTCATCTCAAATACATCAATTCAAGCATAGGAATGTGGAATTCATTCATGATCTCCTTTCAATAATAGAGCCGAACCGATTTTCATTTAATTCATATATTTTTATATATGAGCCAAATGGGGTTTCATGATTTGATCCTCAAATATTAAGATTATGATATGGGTTATGTTCAAACCTTTATTTAACCATGAATTAAGTTTAATTCTATTAGTTTGCAAGGTTCTCATGAGATCACATCTTTTAGTCTGAATGATCTATGAAGTTATGAATTGGTAGCGATAATTATGATTCAAATGTTCATCTGTTAATTGATTATGCATGTTTATACTCAATTATCATGATTTGAACTTAATACTTATGTACTTATGCTTAGTCTTATCTCTCATCACATGATCATAAATGTACAAGGCTTTTGTATGAGAGTTTGACTATTAACATTAATATGATTATGAATGTTAACATTATTTGAGCATGTCAAGACCTCATCCTGGTGATGATGGTGCCTACTAGATCCCACCTATAGGCAACCAATTACCCAACCCCAGGGTACCTATCCTAGCTTTCTACTTCAAACCACAACCAATATGATAATATACATAACTGAACTCTACCCAGAACTTGGAAGTCAACTATATAGAGCTACAATAGACACAAGTACATCTCATATACATATATCGATAATCGTAAATATACAAAACAATGAATGTACCTACAAATACATAACTCAACTATGGAAGGCCAATGTCTGAATACAAAAGAATGTCATCAACAAGATGAAGATTGCAAAGAAGCTAGAGCAATCGGCGCTCAACTAATGTCTCCTAAGTGCTCCTAAAGTTCCCCAACTCAGCTATCATGGCCCGTACCTAGATCTATACTTTGGAAAGATGCAAAAGTAAGAGTGAGTACTAGAAAAGTAGCCAAATAGGCATATCAGCTAACCAAGTGAAATAGTGAACATATATAAAGCCCAAATAAAAGAGAGCTACAGCAGTGTAGAAAAACGAACTCAAATCAAGGAATAGGAATGTCTGAAACCCTCAAACTATAAGTAAACCAACCAAGGAGATGAACAATGATAACTGAACCAACCCAAGGGATGAACAATGATAACCAGAACCAACCTAAGTGATGAATATCGATACCAAATGACGAAAACTGTGTAGGCTCATACCACAACTACCCCCAACTAAGGCATAGTGTTATACATAGGTACAAGACCCTAGTATATATGCATGTACACTAACTGGGACCCCATAAGCCCAGAAGGTACACCCACACACAATCTGATTAATTAAATAATAAAACCCTACTCCCAATAAAATATGAGCACAGGTCGGTTATACGTGAGTGCCCTAGTGTCTAAGCCTGAATGCCCCGTGGAGACCCCATAAGCCTAAGAGGTACACCCATTCACAATCAAGGTGTGAATAAGTGTGTAGAACCATAAGTAACCAATCATAAGGCCTCGGTCCAACAATCACATGTCAATAGAGTCCTTAACCTTGTGCCGAGATATGGCACCCGATCCAAATATACATGCATAATGGTGGGACATGTCCCCCATAGGAAAAAGAATACCCCTTGCATAACAAGTATGTCTCATCTCAAAATATAAATCATGGGGCCTCACCCCAAAAGTGGAATCAGTGGGGTCCTCAACCCAAAATAACAATCAATAATGCAGTCACGACCCAACCCAGGGGTCGTGATTAGTGCCGATTGGGCACCCAAACAAGATCAAACTGGATTTACAAAAATATTAGCTAAGGAATTTATCAAAATTTCGGTAGAGTTTCCTCTGTTGCACTGACTAACCAGACCTGCAAACAGCAATCCCAGCATATCACAAACATCTATATATATATATATATATATATATATATATATATATATGCTGTCCGACAAGGTCACCGCTGC
>JAOTQR010127573.1:0-22709 GCA_025774065.1 Solanum ossicruentum
CTTTCTTGCTTGTAAGACCAAATGGTCTTATATTTGAACTTGGGGTCATATATATAGACCCCAAATCTTTAAAAATTTCCCATAAGGGCTCCTAGTTGGTTTAACTCCCAATTAAGTCCCCAAACTTTTTAATTTAAACCCAATTGAGGACTTCTGACACCCAACGTAAAAATATACACTCCATTTCTAATTAAGCACTACGAATTTACTTAATTTATATTACGCCATATTGGCCTTAACTTTTCCAATTAAACGATTAACTTAAACTAATTAATTTACGGGGTCTAACAAAAAGGTTACAAACTTTTCATTTTTATTTTCACTTTATGTTTTCTTCTAAGAAAAGTAAGCATGATATTAGCAAGAACACTCAAATATTTTTCTATATAAGTTTTGCACATTCCAAATGTTAGGAATTACGAACACTGAAGTTTTTTAGTCATAAAATAAAAGAAGAACCTACAAAGAAGCAATATTTTATATAAAGAATCCATATGATTAATTATTTTTGTCATTTCAGTTTATTAAATTGTAAATGCACACATCATCATAATTGGACAATGAATTTACTCAACATGAAACTATTTAACAGTTTTATACTAAATTTAACAATATAAAATATCTATACAAAAAAGTTGATATGAAAGATTTGAACATAATTCATATTGCAATGTCAAAGAATATTAATGGGTCACACACATACAAAATTTGACAACTTTAGTATATTGCAATCATATTAAATTGGACAAGAAAGGTAAGTGTTATCTCTTGTGAAGAATAATTACAAAAAGTAGAATACAATAGGAACCATGAACTCAAACTGCGAAGGCAAACCTCAAACTTCGTCTCTTTTTTGTTAATATACTTTTTGGGAGTTTTGCTTTGGGTATCCTCTGTGCAGATTCTTTGAAGTGTATGAGGAGTAGGAAAAGGATGAATTGTAGTATTTTTTCCTTAGATGTGTTCATGTATGTGGGAAAAAGGAAAAAATGTGGTGTATGATTTTCTTTTTCTTTCCTTTAGCTGAGGGTGTGTATGAATGAATATATTGTGTTTTTATGAGTGTGTTCTTTTGTGTTGTTCTCTATATCGTGTGAGAGAGGAGTTTTTGTGAGTGTGCAAATATGTGTGTTGTGTGGTTTAGTTGGGGAAGTTACTGACTAGTGGAGGAGGTAGATTAGTTAGTGGTTTTTTCCTTTTTTCTTTTTTTTTTAAAAGAAAAAAGAAAATTATTTAAATTAATATAGAAAGGTAACTAGTTAATACTAAAATATAATTAAGAAAGTAATAAATATACTGTATTATTTATTAGAATTAAAATTTAAAGGAAAACATATATACTTTTATAATTTTTCTTTTCTTTTTTTATAAAAATAAAATTTTCACTAAAATGTGACTCTATTTTTGTAATTTTCAAATTATTTTTAAACAAACTTATTATAAGTAAGATAAAAAAATAATAATATTCGATTTAGTTTTAAAAATAAATATTTAAGTACCAAACAACATATATAACTTAGATTTGGTAAAAAATTACATACCTACAGCTTGCCCCTCTTTGACTGGAAACTTGAAGAGTTTGTAGACAAAGAAGTAGACAGCATGACAAGTTTTGACTTGACTCTTACTTTCGAGGAAAAAGATGCGACCGAGTCTTGGTTTTGGATTGCCTACATATCCCAAGTCATAAGGGAATCAGGTCACATTTAGTTCAAGGAGATGAAGTGATGAGTTGGAAGTAAGTGAGGTTTATCGAGGGTCTAATTCATAGGTCCTACATTTTACATACAAATGAAAGACAAAAACTAAAAGAAAAGCAAGGACAAGATCCTATCTATATAGCTTCCCTTGAATCATCTCGAGCTTTTATGTCTTCTTAAATGTTGAGATGTCATCTCATATGAACTTGAAAGTTAGCCTGTTCCCTAAGTAGTCTTCTGCTACTCGATGTTGGAAACTGGTCATGTCTTCAAGAATAACTCCTATTAAATTGAAAATGAGTTGCAAAGTTGGCGATACTTTGCTTTATTGACACAATCTTGAGTTTGACATATGAATTGACCTTATTTTGCAACTAGGTTCATGAAATAAAAACACACCAAATTGTTACCCCAGTTTATAGCAAACGCCAATCGGGTCTCCACTTACTCACAGACGTAGTCTAACCTACATGGTCCCCTTGAAGGACATGAAGATAGTCTGACCTGCAATCAAATCAGGCCTTATACTCAGCCTTTCCTAGATCTTTCAATTCCTTCAATGAAACTCCAGTCACTACTAAGAAGCATGATAGCGAGACCTTCGTTACCTGTTGAGGTCTTTAGGATATGAAGAGCCCGATGCAATGCACCGTTATCACTCATAAAAATTTTGTGAGCATGCATGAAGGAGAACGCTTAGCTTTGAATCAAGATTCTGGATGATTTGAGCTTCGTTGCAATGCATTATTCATATCTTCTAACTTGTTCAACAAACTCCATTGATTTTGAAAATTCACTTAAATTGGTTCCTTCTAGTCCGATCATCCAGGATGATCCTACTAGACTAAATCCCTTTATCCATGAGAGCCTTACTTATCTAAATCCCATTATCTAGGAGGGTCCTAATGTTAATCTAAATCCCATTATACACGAGGGTCCTGCTGCTCTAAATCTCATTATCCCGGAGGGTCCTGTTGCTCTAAGTCCCATTATGAGGAGGGTCCTAAGTTTAATCGAAATCTCATTATCTTGGAGGGTCCTGCTATTCTAAATCTCATTATCCAGGAGGGTCCTGCTACACGAAGTCTCATTATCCAGGAGGGTCCTGATCCTATTATCTAGGAGGGTCCTGATCCCATTATCCAATAGGGGCCTGCTACACTAAGTCTCATTATCCAAGAGGGTCCTGATCCTATTATCCAGTAGGGTCCTACTACACTAAGTCCCTCTGTCTAGGAAGGTCCTGATCCCATTATCCAGGAGGGTCCTGCTACACTAAATCTCATTATCTAATAGGGTATGGATCCCATTATCCAAGCGGGTCTTGCTAATCTAAATCCCATTTTCCAGGAGGGTCCTGCTTCACTAAGTCCTATTATCCAAAAGGGTCCTGATCCCATTAGCCAGGAGAATCCTGCTACACTAAGTCCCATTATCTAGAAGGGTCCTGATCCTATTATCTAGGAGGGTCCTACTACATTAAGTCCCATTATCTAGGATGGTCCTGATCCCATTATCCAGAAGGGTCCTGCTACACTAAGTCCTATTATCTGGGAGGATCCTGATCCCATTATCAAGGAGGGCCTGCTACACTAAGTCCCATTATCCAGGGGGTCCTGATCTCATTATCCAGAAGAGTCCTGAGGTTAATCTAAATCCCAACAATATGAAAAAAAATTTTGCCCTAGTTTTTTAAACATGAAATTTTGAGATTTTTATTTGGTTGGTCCGAACCTCCGCAATAGGGCTGCCTACGTATCTTGTGAAATAAGAATCAAGTCAAACATAGTTTGGTATAATCAAAGATATTTTATTTTCTTATATATTTTTTTACAAAAGAATTTCTTCTAAAAAGAATATTGGAAAGGAAAAGAAATAATTTTTGATTAATCATGACTTGACTTTAGTTGGTACCAACAATTGGTATTATGCATATGAATAACTTTCAACTATTCTTAGGCAATCTGAGCTCAACTTTGAAGTAATTTTTATAGTTTCAAATGATACCTCAAACATACTTAAGTATTTAATAAGATTTATTCATCTTGCATCTAATATGGGGTTAAAATTATTCATGTCCTCATATTTCAAGTGTCTTACGAAAATAAAGTCCCAATTCACACGAAATAGAAGAATTTGGATTGTATGACATTTTGAGAGTCACACACACTTAGAAAGATGTTCAATGCATGAGATTGGAATACCATATGCTTGATCCTCATGTAAGTATCCACTAATGTGAGAACATCAAAAATGAAATCAAGTAGTACTTGTATTTGGCTTAAAATGTAGGCTTGGAATGGGTAAGATAATCTGTTTGGATAAAGTGACTATTGTCTCCCCAAGTATTGCACTATGCTATCAATTTATTTTTTTTTCATTTTCACATTTGATCTTTTTTTTTTGGGAGACTTTCTCCTCTTTTTTTTTTTCTTGAGTTTCTCTCCTTCTGTTGGAGTTTCTTCTTCTTTTTTTTTACTGTCATATTTATCATCTTTCCTTTGCCATCCGACTTAAAACTTTGTCAGTGATGGGAGAAAAATAGAATAATGCATTTGTGCACTCAAAAACATATAGGATAAGATATGGTTATTGAATAAAAATATTTTAGGCTCAAAAAGGGAAATACTAGGCATCATGTGTCATTTGGTAGGCTAGACTTACAAGTACAATTGGATCAAAGAAAGCCTACAATCCTTTTCCGAATTAAATGTTACTCAAACTTTCGTCTCAACAAACATTCGGGTCAAGTTCTAGATCAACAAGTCATGCCATTGAACTTTATATCTAAATCTCACCACACAATGCACATGAAACAATAAGGTTAAATTTTTTTAACCTTAACTTTGAGCAAGAGAATTTTTCAAGTGTGACATAAGTACTATCAAGAGGTGTCAAAAGAATCTATATAGGTCACAACAAAGTTAGTGCACTCTATTATGCCAAATAGTTAACTCTTTTTTTTCCCATGTACACTTTTAAGTATGTTGGTAACAATCAAGGCAAAAATATTTTTTTTAATTTTTATTTTGAAGAAGGATAATTTTTTTATTTTTTGAATAAGAAAAAAATTATTTTTCTTTTCTACACAAAGAAATAAGATCTTCCTTTTGAATTTTTGAATAAGGATCCCTTTTTTTGTTTTTAAAATAAAGAGCAAATCTCTTTTTTTGTATAAAGAATTATTATTATTGTATCTTTAAAATAAGAATCACCGAACTCGAGGCGGGTTGCCTACGTATCTCATCAAGATGAGAATCAGGTGTGCATAGTTCTAGAATCAAAGAAATGTTCATGTTTATTTTTTCTATAAGAAATAAGTATTTTCTTTTGCTTTTATGAATAGGAAAAAAGTTTATATTTTCTTTTACATTTAATAAAAAAAATATAGATTTTTTACAAGTTTTATCAATAAAGATCACCAAACCTAAGAAGGGTTGCCTATATATCTCTTTAGGATGAAAATCAGGTGTACGTAGTTTGACTATCTTTTCGTAAATATGTTTGACTTTTTGAAGAACATCTTTTATTTGGGACATTTTGCTGCAAACATGTGAGGACCGAACTATTTGAGATTCGACTCCCAAAAAAGCATTTAGTAATAACATTCAAATAATTTTCTAATTAATGTAATACATAGTCATGAACATCTTGGTATAAAACATTGTTCATATCCCATATGAAACCAATACATATGTTTAGCCATATAGAGTCAAATGCAGATGATGCAGATAAGTGTATCCTAAGAGGATAATCATTGTCTGAGGCTTGTTCTACTGAGTTTGAAGTCTTTATGGAGGTGGTATCTAGACTAGCTTACTCGAGCCGACACTTGAGCCAGGGATGGGTAATTTATCAGTAATAGAGCTATTCCAACTTCGTTGTTAGTCCATCTTTGCCTAAAATATGCAACTGATAATCCTACACTGGGTGCCAAGACACTCCAGCTTTATCTGCACAGAAAGTAGGATGCTTAACTGCATTTCTGGCTACCCTATGCTTTGAGAGACTTCGAGAGGGTGTGCAAGACAAGAAAGTTTATAAGTCATTCAACAATATCACTACAAAAAAAGGAGCAAATACCACCTTGAGTCAATGGAAACAATATATCTGAATAATTAAAGCAAGTATCAATTAATATAACAAAGCTCGAACTTTGGTTATCCCCAATGAAGTTGCCAGAGATGTCACACCCCATATTTTTCTCCCCGAGTGTGGTTTTGAAAAAGATAGAGTTTTTCCAATTAAAGTGATATTTTGAAAAAGGGATTATTTTATTTATTCAAAGTCACCACTTGGAGTTGAGTTTTGGTGTCCCAAGTCACCTAATTTAAATCCCTAATCAAAAGGAAATGACTCTTTATTTTTTGGTCTACGATAACAAAGATCGGGTAAGGAATTCCATTAGTTGAGGAGAAGGTGTAAGGTACTCCTGAGTCCTGTGTTTCTAGCACAATCGCTTTTATCAACCTATATTTATCTTAAATTATTCTTTTGTGATAAATTGTATCTATGAATCTTAATTTGCTCATTTTTTTAAATAAAATTTATAGATTTTATGAGTCTCAAGTCTCAACTAAGATGTGTTATCGTATTCTTCATCTAGACGTTATGTAACACCCCAATTTTTTTTAAGCTGAGACTGAGCCATCCTTCATATGATAGAGGATTTTAGTCAATGATTCTTAATTGTGTATAAGTATTAAATCAATTTCTTAATGTGGGAATAATATTAGAGATGATGCAAGGTCACACGAACACTCTAGTACAAAGTTAAGCTAAAAACGTTCTTAGCATTTAAGTACTAACATAAGATTTTATAAAAATTAGATGGACTAGGGACTTTTAGGTTGTATATACATAGTAGGGTCAATCCCTAAGTATTTAAAGTATACTAGATGTATTTTAGAGTCATAAGGAATCTTTTATATCAAGCCAAGTCCAAAGAATTTCTAGCAATTAAGTTTTTGTATGAGTTGATAGAAGGGTCAACTTGATGAATTAGATGACCCATAATATATCAAATCAAAGTTATTTGAATTAACTTTCCAACTTATCCAATTTATCCTTAATTAGAGTTTGGAATAGAAAGTTATAACCATTTTAGTGAGGAAGTACAGAGCTGTCTGAAGGTCCGCACCTGGAGCGTGTCGCTGACCTGATGCGGACCCTTACTGGATAAGCTACGAAATTTTTTTCTTTTTATTTTGAGTGTACTTTTATCCTAAAATCTTTGGGGGTCTATTTAAGGTCCCAAAGTACATAAAATATCAATTTTTGTAATTAAAAAGAACCCTCTCTTTCATTTATAAACATAAATGCTCAAGAATCATCAAGAAAGTCATCAAATTAGAATTAGCAACTAAGATTCCTCCTCAAGGTAAGTTATTCTTCATGAATTTCAAGCTACCCAAACTAGATTTCTTTATGTATTCATGAATCTCTAATAGAATATTAAATCATAACCTAGAGTTTCAAGAAGAAGAATTCAAGAATCCCAACAGAGGATTTCTTGATTCTTCTTTTTTCAAGAATATAGGTTGTTCAACAACTCTAAAGATTGAAAGTCAAGAACTCAAGAATCAAAGAGATTTCCTTCAATCAATATCCTCCCAAGTCCTTTCACTTTAAAAGAACTACCAAGATCGAGGATTTTCTCCAAGCAAGCTAGTACTCATCAAATTTCGATGGTAATATCAACTTTTTAGGTATGTAAGGCTATCCATAGTGTTGGACTGAGTTCATCCATGGGCCCTAGATGTTTATTCTTCATAATTGAGTTCAAATTCAGTTTTACCCTAATTCTTGAATTCTAAATAAGTTAATTCCTCTTCCATTGAGTTGGATATATTTATGCACTGAGATTATAATTATTATTATATCTTATATTGTTGGAATTTTGGTTCGTGGATACTTTCCCATGAAGCATAAGGAAGTTAAAGATCATGAATTTCCTATACATTCTTTAATATTGAGATTGAAGATACAAAATTATTTAACATGAGAATTTTCATGCCCACTTGAGTACTTTTGTTTTATTAAATCTTCCACTAATTTATAAGTGAATTGAGCCAAGTGGTTTGCTTGGAAACCAACAATGGTTTCTGAGTGTCGGGCACGTCCAGGGTGTAGGCTTAGGATGTGACAAACTTGGTATCAAATCACAGAGTTCAAGTATCCTATGATGTCTATGAAACCATGTTTGTAGGATCTTACTTATGGTTGTGAGGGACCCACTTCTATAAATGAGGGACTATTACCAGGTGATAGAGACAGTAATATTTAGACCCTTATCAATGAGTTCCTCTGTGATGAGTAGTCAGAGTGGTAAAGAGACTACACCGGGCTTGACAGAAGCCAAGTAGTGTGCTAAGTTTTTTGACTAGAAAGAGTGCACTATTACTCATAGAAATCATGCATTTGAGTTAGTTCTAGATATACAAAACCCTCTTTTTCAAAACTTACTTTCGACATTACCCACGAGAGAGAAACTTTTGTCTCTAAAGAGTTTAGTGCTACCACTTAAGAGTGAGATGTGAGGTATTATAAACCTTGAGTAGAATTGAATCACCGCAGAGTTAGAAGGATGTTGATGGAAAGAAAGAGACGAGATAGCAAGGGTGATGGCTAATTGAGGCTTGTAGTTAGAGTTATGTACCTATTAGGTAAGTAATGAGGTGATGAGTCAATTGCCATAAGTTTGATAGAAGACTCGTAAGTACCGTATGATTTTCATGATGAGGTATAGAGAAAGAGTTATTGTTAGAATGTGATGGAGGGTACTCAAACTAGAAGGAAGTTTATGTTGATGTGTTATAGTATTCATACTATTGAGAGTGAAGTATAGATTTTGAATAGGGGAACATAGTGCTCTCAATGTGATACATCTAAACTAGGCTTATGATTCTGAAGTGAGAACCCCATGAGATTCATAGAGTTAGGAGCTTAGCTAGATGAGAAAGTACAGTGAATGGGTGAGTGGTACTTAAGTTATGAAGAGGGGATGTGCTGATTGAGTATTCGCAATGAGATTTTAGTAAACCTATATTCCTAATTTTTACCTAGTAGTTGTAAGTTCATGTGATGCTAGAGAGGTATGTCATAGATGCATGGGTTAGTACTACCCTACGCTTGAATTTTGAGCAGTAGTGTGAAAGAGGAGATAGTATCATGGGAGTGATAGTCATAGTTGGAGATTTTCTCAAAGAGGCTTGCCATAGTGTATGAAGATGCTAAATTATAAGGAAAGTGATGCTATGGGCAGGGTACAAGTGCCTCTTAGATAAGACTAGTGAAACAAGGGTAGCTCAATAGATAAGAAAAGGCTTGAGATGTATATCCATGATTGTGTAAAGATATGTGCAACATTAAATTATGACTGCTATAAGAATTTAGATAGTATTTTTGAGTTGTCAATGTGGAGTAGGTTGATGTAAGCATTCTTTGTCATCTCTAGTAAATGAGATGATCGGGGCTTATGGATAGATGATAAGGAGTTCTCTATAATAGTCTAAGTCTTATACGGATGAGTTTATAGGAGCACCAAAGTTGAGTGTTTGCGTAAAAGAAGAGGTTAGATTTTAATAGTTGTGGAGAGTGGTTATGTACGCTAATAAGAGCAGCAAATATAGAAAAATTTCCATAGAGACAGGGGAAAGCTAAGAGTGGTATTTTCGAATAGAGTCTTAGAGGATATTTTATATATGCCACTATAGTATACATACAAGTTTAAGATATTCTTGTGGATAGTGATTCCCTGACCATGTGGAGATATGTACGTATAGCGTAGAAAAGTGAATTGATTCGCAAACTTGGAAAGACGACCTTTGAGCTAAGGGATAGATGATAAGGTGATGAAACAGATTATATCTTGAGTTTTCGATAGAGATAGGCTAATCAAGATGAGCTGTCAACCCTTTTCCATCTCATATAGTCCTTATACTTCAGTCAAAGTGATATTTCATTCCTGTCTGGTGTATGAGTGCCATGCCCATGGCCTAGTCCCATGCACATTATGTTGATTCCCGTTCATGTTAAGTTTCAAGATAAGAAGTGATCTTACCTCATGGATCTGAGAGTTTCTAGTCCTATGTTGAATGAGATATGACCTGAGTTTTACATTGCGTATAGTTCTGTGAACTCGAAGTTGGTTTCGATACTTGAAGGAGATTTTATTTCATTATGAATATCCTCAAATAAGCTTTCTTGATTTAATTGTGGTAATGATCTTCCGATCCCAGCCCTTTGAGTGATCTTGTTTTCCATTCTTGATAGAAGTGTTGATGATTGTAGAGGAGTGATGGTTGATAAGTCAAGAGTTTGATTGAGTGAGTGAGTTTTGAGAATATTTCTCATTGTTATTCATGCCTTGATATCTACCTTTACTCATCATTCGAGGACGAATGATCCAAAGGGGGAGATAATGTACACCCTAATTTTTTTAAGCTGAGACTAAGGTCCTTCATATGATATAGTATTTTAGTTAATGATTCTTAATTGAGTATAAGTGTTAAATTCAATTTCATAATGCAGGAATAAAATTAGAGACTAATGTCACACGAACACTCTAGTATGGAGTTAAGCTAAAAACTTTCTTAGCGTTTGAGTTCTAACATAAGATTTTATAAAAATTAGATGGACCAGTGAGTTTTAGGTTGTATATACATGCTAGTATCAATTCCTAAGTATTTAAAGTACACTAGATGTGATTTAGACTCATAAGGGATCCTTTACGTCAAGCCAAGTCCAACGAATTTCTAGAAACTAAGTTTTCATATGAGTTAATAGACGGGTCAAATTCAAATGACCATATCTCCTAAAGTATAATGTGTTAGGTGACCCATAATATATCAAACAGAATATATTTGGATTATCTTTCCAACTCATCTGATTTCACATTAATCAGAGTTTGGAGTAGAAAGTTATGACCATTTTAGTGAGGGAGTGCAGAGCTGTCTAAAGGTCCGCACCTGGAGCGCGTCGCAGACCTGATGCGGACCCTTACTGGATAAGCTATGACATTTGTTTTCTTTTTATTTTGAGAGTACTTTTATCCTAAAACCTTTGGGGTTCTATTTAAGGTCTCAAAACACATAAAACATCAGTTTTCATAATTAAAAAGAATCCTCTCTTTCATTCCTAAACATAAACGCTCAAGAATCATCAAGAAAATCATTAAGTTAGGATTAGCTTCAAAGATTCCTCCTCAAGGTAAGTTATTCTTCATGAATTTCAAGCTACCCAACCTAAATTTCTTTATCTATTCATGAATCTCTAATAGAATATTAAATCATAACCTAGGGTTTTAAGAGGATGAATTCAAAAATCCCAACAAAGGATTTCTTGATTCTTCTTTTTCAAGAATGTAGGTTCTTCATCAAGAACTTTAAAGATTCTAAGTCAAGAACTCAAGAATCAAAGAGATTCCTTCAACCAATGTCCTTCCATTTTTTTTACTTTAAAAGAACTACCAAGATCGAGGATTTTCTCCAAACAAGCTAGTACTCATCAAATTTCGATGGTAATATCAACTTCTTAGGTATGTAAGGTTACACATAGCGTTGGATTGAGTTCATCAACGTGCCCCAGATGTTTATTCTCCATAATTGAGTTCAAATAGAGTTTTACCCTAATTCTTGAATTCTAAATGAGTTAATTCCTCTTCCATTGAGTTAGATATATTTGTGCACTGAGATTATAATAATTATTATATCTTATATTGTTGAAATTGTCGTTCGTAGATACTTTCCCATGAACCATAAGGAAGTTGATGATCATGACTTTCCTATATATTGTTTAATATTAAGATTGATGATTTTTCATGCATTAAACAAGTATTTTGAATAAAGGTTTTACATGTTCTAGTAGAAATGATGACTTTTCTATGCATTGATAAAAGAGTAAATTAAACTAATATTATATATTTATTTTATTGAGTACAAAGAGTTACATGTTGGAGAATATGTTTTAATGAGATGATGCATGATTTAATGAGTTTTTGAAGAAAAGCATGAGATTTACTAAAATCTTCTACTAAATTAGGGTCTTAAGTTGAGATACTACTTTTAAGTATTAAACCAGTTAAACCACAAAGTTACTATAAAAATCTATGAATCTTGATATCTTGCTTTAAACTCAAGAAAAGTCTTAGTATAAGTATTTTATGAATAGTGAAGCATGAAGCTTATGATTTTAGACAGTTTTGAGGAAAGCTAAGAGAATGTTAAGTTGGGCTAAGTCCCAAAGAGAAGAAAGTAATACTTTGAGCAAGAATATTCTTTTAAGTATGAGCATATAATTAATAATTTTGGGAGTAGTATTGAGCACCGATGTGAGTGAAAGTAATAATAACTTGAACTCATAAACTACGTAGCCAGCATAGAATAAGATTGTACCAAAGTACAACTCCTCACTCGCCAATGAGATGGCCAGTTTTGGGATGGATCCACTCCCTTAGTTTTTGTTCCTTACCCCTGCAAAGTATGGGATGGCTCTGGCTGCATGGGAAAGACGTTGTATCATCATGAAACTCATAGTGATGGTTGTCGGTTAGAGAAACTTCCCAAGAAGTAAAGTTTATTATTTTACACACTTAGATTTATTATTTCTTTATTAAAGTATTTCTTTTTATTATGCTGCATATTTGATTGAGTTGAGCTTTTTGCAGAGCTAATCATTTGAGTATCATAAGTTTTATATATTTAGTTGTGTTCCTTAATGCATTAAACAATATTTCTTTATATTAAGTTGTACTTTTAAACAAGTTAAAAACATATGTTTTACTTGCATGATATACTTTTGTCAATTAAGTTATCTCAAAGTTCAATTTTAAAGTGAGTATCCTGTTCTTAATACTTTTTGGCCATCTCACATACCGTACATTCTATGTACTAACGTCACTCGATGCTGCATCATTTAGTGATGCAGGCACATGTTTTAGAGATCCTCAGCAAGCACATCGTTAAAGATCTATTCAGTCGCAGAAAGTGATGAAACCTCCTTACTTTCGGAGGAACCCTTTAATTTTAGTTCATTCTTTTTTTTTTAATTGTCTTTAGGTAGCCTTGAACATGTCTTGGCACCTTTTTATGAGTTGATAGAGGCTTCATAGACTGAGTTAGATAGAGAATAGTTGAGTTTGTTTAACTTTCATAGTCAATTTTGAAAAATTATTGTTATTTATTTCAATTGAAATATTCAGTTATTTTAATACAAGATACAAAAACATTTTACATGAGAATTTGCATGCCCACTCGAGTACTTTCTTTTGTTCTATTAAATCTTCCGCTAATTGTATAAGTAATTTGAGCCAAGTGGTTTACTTGGGAACCAGCAATGGTTTCTGAGTGCCGGCCACGTCCAAGGTGTAGGCTCCGAGCATGAAACGTTAGAGGCATGATTGCCTTCTCGACATCTTAATAATTTGTTAAGAAAATTTTAATTGGGATTAAAGAAAGAAAAATTACTAAACTTATTTAGTCATGGTACATCACCGCATCCTTGATTTTTTCTTAATTAATTTTTTTTTATTATTATTCTTTACAAAGTCAAAAGCCTTTAACTTTTCTTTAAAAAAAAATTAGGCACCGTGACTCACAAAAAGTATAATTCGACTATTCAAAATTAATTATCTGGATCAATCATAAAATTCTTAAGTTAGTATTCTAAAAAAAACATTATTATTCAAATGAGATGTAACAGGTTACAAACCTTTCATTTTTATTTTCATTTTATCTCTTTTTTTCTAAGAAAAGTGAGCATGATAATAGCAAGAACACCCAAATATATTTTCTGTATAAGTTTTGTATATTCCGCATATTAGAAATTATGAACACTAAAGATTTTTAGTCATAATTTAAAAGAAGAACCTACAAAAAAGCAATATTTTATATAAAGAATCCATATCTTTAGTTTTGTTTTATCATTTTAGTTTATTAAATAGTAAATGCACACATCATCATAATTGGACAATGAATTTACACAACATGAAATAAACTATTTAACAATTTTAGACTAAATTTAACAATATGAAATAAAAAGTTGATGTGAAAGATTTGAACATAATTTATATTGCAATGTCAAGGAATATTAATGGGCCACACATATACTAAATTTGACAACTTTTATATATTGCAATCATATAAAATTGGACAAGAAAGGCAAGTGTTACCTCTTGTGAAGAATAATTACAAAGAGTAGAATACCATAGGAACCATGAACTCGAACCGCGAAGGCAAACCTCAAACTCTATCTCTTTTTAAATGATGTGCTCTTTAGGATTTTTTTTCGGGTGTCCTTTGTGCAGATTCTTTGGAGTGTATGTAGGAAAAGGATGAATTGTAGTATTTCTTTTCCTTAGGTGTGTTTTTGTATGTGGGGAAAAGCAAAAAATGTGCTGTAGGATTTTCTTTTTCTTTTCTTTAGCCATGGGTGTGTATGTATGAATGTATTGTGTTTTTTATAAGTGTGTTCTTCTGTGTTGTTCTCTATGTCATGTGAGAGAGGAGTTTTTGTGAGTGTGCATATGTGTGTGTTATGTGATTTAGTTGGGGAAGTTAGTGACTAGTGGGGGAGGTAGATTTGTTAGTTTTTTTTTCATTAAAATTTTTGGAGTGTATCACTCCTTTATTCCATTTCAATCAAGAAAGTTGTACAAAGCCGGGTCAGTAGGCCCAAATGCCAAAATAATGATCCAATATCCCCTTCCCCAATCCCAACACCTAAATAGAAGACATATACATGCATCCTACTCTAGGGTCTTCTTTCTGCTTCCTCCATGAAATTTTCGCTGGGTACATCGTTTTGTGTCCTAACCTGAAGGTTCCTGAATCATAACTTTCCATTTCCTTACGTTGTTTCTTTCCAGATGACTCCACCTCAAGACATAAGTTCTTCTGTTTTGATCTTCCATTTTCTTCTGAATTTGTTCCGATTTACTCTTTCTCCTAGAAGATGACCATCTCCAGCAAATATGCATGTCTTTTGTTTGATACACTTAGAAAACTAATACCCAGATAGGCATCTGCACATTCCACACATTCGTCCTTCTGTATGCCTGTTCTAACTGTCCTTTCTTGTAGGTGGAGAAGAAGAGATGTCGGTATGCTCAACATCCTTTTTGCCTTCATTTTGAAGGTTGTCTCAACCAACTCTTTATTTTTGTTGGAGATCTTTGTAAGCTGAAATATGTATCTAGGCTTTGTACTATCTCCTATATTCAGCTTTATTCTTCTTATTTTGACCTGTTTCATCTACTTATGATTCTTGTGGTTGTTGGATGTTTATTCGTCTTGTCCGTATCATCAGTGTAGGCAATTGCATCTTATCTAAACTTACTATCCCCCTGAATGCCCTTGATAATTGTCCTTCTGCAGTTATCTTTATTTTATTTTCCTAATCACATGCTTCATTTGCCAATGTATCTGCTAATTGATTTGCTTATCTGAAAATGTGTCTTATCTCTATCTTTGTTGATTGCATGACCTCTTGAATGTATTGTATGAATTCCATAAGCTTGTATGTTGTGCAATATTCGAGAGCTTTTTTAACAGCAGTAACTTCCACTTCCATGTTACTTTTGCTACCCATCCCCTCTGCTTCCACGTGAATCACTTCTCCCCTATCATTCCTTAAATAGAAACAGTAAACACTACTGCCTAGATTCTCCCTACTCGCTCCATCTGTATTGCACTTGATCCCTCCCTGTTTAGGTTTTTCCCAGCTTACAATGTGATGAAATAGCCTTGGCCTGTACTCCCTAAGCTTTTGAATGATATCCTTCCACTCCTTAGGTAGATCTATCCAGGGGTATTTCTTCCTTGTTATCTTAATTAGAATATCTAGGCAGTTGTGCTTTATTATGTGAAAAGTCATATCTTTAATATGTCTTCTTGCATTTTGTCTCTTCCATAGCTCCCACATCACCATAACTGGTTCTACATTTAGTATGAATTTGAGCTTGGTTAGAGCTTGTATTTCCCACACGTTCTTATCATTTGCTGCAAATCCTCCTTAACCTGTATTCCTGCACGAGAAGCAAACTTTTCCAAAGCTTATTAGCTATGGGGACTATTAGAAAAAGATGTCCCATTGTTTCTTCTTCAAACCACTCACAGGAGTGACATCTGAAAATGATAGAAAACGATATTCATTTTGGATCTTTTTAGATTGTCATCTGTTACAATTCATACCTTCATACTCCTCCACATTAGAAAGTTAATTTTGAAAGACCCTCTATTATCCAAACCTTATTTCTCCATTGGTGTTCCTCCTTTCTACTCCTTAACAGTTTAAAATTGGTTATAACTAAAAAGTTTCAAATTGAATTGGCCATCCACCAAGGAATATCAATGGTTCCTTCCACAATTTGTGAAATCAAATTTTCCACAATATCTTCAACCATATCATTCCCAATGACTCCCTTAGCTTTTGTACATCCCATTGTCCATCTTTAATAAAATATTTCACTTCTAGATCCTCATCTTTCACACTATGCTCTACCAAAAAATATAATGCTCCCTGCTTCGTCCAATTATCAAACCAGAAATTTACTTCCCCTACTTTCAATTGCCACCAAATATTATGCTCTACTTTCTCCCTCAATTCCACCATTTTCCTCCAAGCATGAGACTCTCCTCTCCCACTAGCAACTAGAGGGTGCACCTTTTTACAATATTTATTCCATATGAAAGTTCTCCACAAGGAAATAGAAGTCCCGAATCTCCACCACAGCTTAGCATATAGTGCCTTTGAAACATTAAAGTGAGATTTACACCCTATTCCCCCTTCCAGTTTAGGATAATACATCTGCACCCAGGCTACCCAATGCTTCTTTTTTCTCCTCCAACCCCTCCCCAAAGAAATCTAGTAAATATCTCATGCAGCTGATCTATCACCTTCTTTGATGGATTGTTAACTGAAAGCAAATACACGGGTATTGATTGTATTACATTAGTGATCAAGATTACTTGCCTCCATATTATAATCATTTGTTCTGCCATAGGAACACTCTTTTTTGAATTTTTTGTACTATCTTCTCAAAATATACACTTTTCTTTCTCCCGCAGAACACTGGGCATTCTAAGTAGTTAAAAAGAAAAGACCATTGCCTAATTCTAGTAATTTTTCTCAACCTTATTGCCACTATTAAAGGCGTGTTATCATGAGGATAGAAAAAGCTTTTGTTCAAGTTTATCAGTTGTCCTGAACAATTTTCATATCTTCTCAGCATATCCATCATCCTAACGATAGATACCTTGTTGTCTGAGAAAAATAAGGTCGTATCATCCACATAGGAAAGATGATTGATGGCCAGACTCCATTTGGACAGTCCAGTACACTTGTAATCTCTGTCCTTATTCAACCTGTTTAACCCCTTGGCTAATACCTCTGTTGCTATGATGAATAAGGTTGGAGACAAAGGATATCCTTATTTCAGCCCTCTTGTCGATTTAAAGAAACCAAAAGGTTAGCCATTCACCAAAATAGTGTAACAATTATTTGAAATGAGACTCCATACCATATTAATTATCAACTCTAAGAAACTAAACTTTCATAGTACTTTGATCAGAAAAATTCATGACACCCTATCATATGCTTTTGCCATATCCAGCTTTACCATAATATTATGGTATTTATTCCTTCTATTCAAATCCCTTATTATCTCCTGTGCAAGCAATACATTCTCCACTATACTTCTTCCCTTGATGAACTCCGACTGATTCGCAGAAATGATATTTGGCAATACCATTGTGATTCTTTTATGCAATAGCCTTGAAATTATTTTGTTGGTGAAATTACTCAAGCTGACTGGTCTTAAATCAGTGAACTCCTTTTTTGTTTTGTTTTTTTTTATTTTTGTTTTGTTTTTCCTTATCAGATGGAGCCAAAGATTCACTATTTTTGATTTTGGAGTATGATGGAATAAAGCATAATGGCTCTTTAAACTGTCTGCGCTTCTTTCAATTGTGAAGTAGCATTTAGTCAATGCAACTTTCGACACTCATCATGGGTCATCCAGAAACAGTTGCTCTATGTTTTTAAACATAGGGGTCAGGCTGCGTACATCAACTCCCCTTACCCCGCAATGGGCGGGAGCCTTTGAGGCACTGGAGTAATGTTGTTGTTGTTTTCATTTTGTTTTTGTTAATACTAGAAAGGTAACTAGTTAATACTAAAATATAATTAAGAAAGTAATAATATACTGTATTATTTATTAGAATCAAAAGTTAAAGAAAAAAACATATACTTTTATAAATTTTCTCTTTTCTTTATAAAAAATAAAATTTACACTAAAATGTCACTCTATTTTTGCAATTTTCAAATTATTTTTAAACAAACTTATTATAATAAGATAAAAAATAATAATATTTAATTTTCAAAAATAAATATTAAGTACTAAAAACATATATAACTTAGGTTTGGTCAAAAATTACATATCTACAATATCAGCATCCAAAACCAATGCAAGTATGTGTGACACAAAATGAATGAACATGAGATGAAGTCCACAAACAAGTTCACTCATAATCACCAATCACAAGAACATATCCCAATATATAATTCATATCACTTAATCACATTTTTAATTCAAGTGTTACAACTCCACACTAATTCACATTTACATTTAATCACCCCATATTTATAATATTAAAAATATTTCATGAATCACATGTAGAAGAAAGAAAAATTTGGGAACTCTACGAGAATTACAACGTATTGAAAGTTTGCTTGCCTTAGTCGAATCATGATCAATCAAATGCTCAAGCCTTTCCCTTTTGAATAGAATCCGTAGCACCACGATCTAATCAAATAAGAATTCACAATAAGATTTTCAAACTAACATACCTAAATCTATTGTCAAGTTCCTAGTCTTGTTGCCAGTTAACATGTCTATATTTATATTTTCTAAATTTCAAGTCTGGGATTACGTAAAAAATTAAAAAGAAATAGAATCCCAAAATGCTAAACTAAACACGGAAATATTAACCACCCCAAATATACAATTTTTAGGAATCATCAACCTACCCACTAGGGAATCTTAGTAGCTCAGTTGGTTGACTACCTGAATTCTCACCTTGTTGGTGAGGGTTCGATTCCCCACATTATAATTCCCCTCCCCATTTCTCCTTCCCCCACTCCCAATTTTTTTTAAAAGAAAACTACCCACTTTCACTTTCTCATCTTTACTGTATGCTATCCAGCAACTTGGAAAAGAAAGCTTATTAAGGAATTACATAACACTGATAATTTATTTCCTTTAAATTGCGGGTCTACTAACGGTACAAGCTTTCAAGAGCATTTAAGAATTAAAAAGAAAGTGACACATAAACAAATGAGTTTCAAACTAACCAAAAAGAAAACCTCGAAAAACCCAATTATACCATAACCGACTTGATACAATTCTAATGGTGTACCATATGCATATATACAACAAAATGCATGAATTTACCTTATGCAGAATAGGTCACTAATTTGGGTGTCTCCAAAGTCGTGTCATTCTCGAGAAGTTATTAATCTTCTTTTGCAAACAAGAATAGGGTTTAAAGTGATATATGGTATTATAGAGATAAGTGATATAAAATATTAACTAAATTAACATTTAATCCATCACTTATATTAATTATTTAAATTTATCAATAAATTAAAAAATTTTGGTTATCAAATAGTCCAAACTATCCACTAAAATTTATAAGAAGATATTTCAAAAAAACAAGAGAACAAATTCTAGAAATGATAATATGAGTCATTACACCTCAATCACACTGGCCATTATCTCTCCGCAGCTAGTCAGACAGCCTCTATATTCTCCACATCAAGTTTTGTTGCTCAATCTCAGCCTAAAGCCTCAAATACGATCATCACACAGACTATTACTAATTTTTTTGTGCTTTTTATCCATGTTCCTTCTTCAATCACCAACTATGTGAATATTATTATCTCTATAGTGATATACTCTCTTATAAATTCGAGATCAACTAATGCTCTTATTCCCATTAAGAAAGTGAATTTCATTGATGAAGTCTAATAGTGAAGTGGATTCAGAGTGAAGTTTCTTGAATGAATATCATAAAAAATCTACAATACACAGCTACTGATTATTGTTTTTTTAAAAAATTATGGATGTCCTAAACTTGAATCTAAGGAAATAAATCTCAAATAAATGTGATGTAACACCCCGTAAAATTATCAAAATACCACTACAATGTAATCATGCACATAACACATCTTCCAAAGCTCCGATGGGGAATCGGAGACTGGATTTGAGATCAATGCAAAAAATTGAGTGGGCAAATGGTCTTGACCAATTTTCGCTAATTAAGTCAGAAACAGTGTCAGTTCACACCCCTGGTGCGATGCGGACAAGGTGCAGAGTGACACTTATATTTTTTTTAAATTTTTGACAGGAAGTTCAAAATTTGTTCAGAGGAATTTTTATGGAAAATACACTGGTCCGTGCCCTTAGCGCGTCGCGGACCATTGCATGATTTTTGAATTTTTTTTTAAAATTTGGGAAGGGCTGTTTGGTCATTCCACATCCTATTCTAAGTCTTAAAATGTGTTTTAAAGTCCTTTTATTCGTACAAAGGGTTTTAAACCCATTACTTTCCTAAATCTAAAGCGTATTCCTGAGAGAGGAAGAAGAAAGAGTTTGAAGGTTCGGGGATTAAGGGCCAAATTCTTGAAGAAGATTAGTGTAATGTTCATCCCAAGTATGTAAAGGCTACCCAAAACATGAGATTTTTCTCCCATGTGCCCCGTTGAATGTAGTAGGTTGATAGTTGATAGGTGATGGGTCTTGTTTACAATTCTTGAATATTATTTTGAAACTACTATTATTTACACATATTTCTTAAATTGATGATCATCATAACTTGAATTAACTATTTAAGTGATTTATTGTATGATTATGTGTATACCCTGCGTGATTTCCTTAACTAAAGACTTCAAGAATATACTTAGGGATAATATCTAGAGCCTTGACCATTTGGGTGTGTTGTTTGTTGTAGTCTGGGTCTTGAGATGAATGTGTTGATGACTGAAGTTGATGAAATTAGTATCCTTAGAGTCTATATGAGATTGAAATTAACCTTGAAAGAAAGATCCTACCCCTTGAGTTGATAAATGGTGAGATGAGTCTAGGTTTCTTTCCTGAAGAGGCTAGGTGATGGAAATTCTTGATTGATTGACAATTTATGAGCAAGTCGACTCATGGGAGGAGTATTGAGCATCGAAATGGGTAAGAGTGAGTCCCACTCACACCCATTAACTACGTGGCCAGCATAGGAGAGATTGGACCATGAAAGCAGATGTTTCATTTGTCTCAAAAGAGGACTTGACAAACTTATGAATCCACCAATAGACTCATTCTTTACCCCGGCAAGGTACTGGACAAATGTGGCAATGACACTTTGAGTGCCAGTTATGTCTAGCGTACCCTCTTGGGCCGTGAAAAACTTAGTATCAGAGCCCAGAGTTTGAGTGTCCTAGGGAGTCTATGAAGCCGTGTCTAGTAGAATCTTGTTTATGAGTGTGTTGTGCACTACACTTCATAAGTAGAAGACTATAGGACATTAGGAAGTGTTACCCTTCTTCTATGATCTGAGTTCATGCGATAAGAGGTTAACTCTATGGAAATCTTGTACTAATTTGTGCATTACATGTTTGCAGAATATGCCACCAAAAAGAATAGCTGCTCAGAGAGATGCATCAATCCCAGCTGCTAAGAATCCCCAGCCAAAGGTCCCAGGTCAGATAGAGACGAGGAGGGGGGATGGCCTGCCAGGATTGTTGAGGTCTCACAGGCACCCCCTAGATAGCCCCAACCAACTCCCACCTAGAGGCAGAGTTTAGGGGAGCTATCACCATGCTGACACAGCAAGTGGCCTCCCAGTGTAACAACCAAGGTCCTCAGGATCCTAGCTCCAGTTCATAGGAGTACTCAGCTACAACCCGACTCAGAGATTTCTTGAGGATGAACTTGCTTGTGTATGCGGGGTCAAAAGGTTAAGGAGGACTCGCAGAACTTCATTGACGAGATGTATAAGGTCTTGAAAGCTATGCACACCAATGAGATTGAGGGAGTTGATCTTTCCTCCTACTAGTTGAAGGATGTTACAAACATCTGGTACAACCAATGGGAAGATAGTAGAGGTGAAAATGCTAAGCCTGCAGAGTGGGAGGATTTTGAAGTGACTTAACTTGATCATTTCTTTCTTCAAGAGTTGAGAGAGGCAAAGGTTGACGAGTTCATGAACTTGAAGCAAGGAGACGACCATTAAGGTGTACAATCTTAAGTTTATTAAGTTGTCCAGATATGCCCCAAATATGGTCCAAGCCATAAGGGCAAGGATGAGGAAGTTTATGTCCGGCTTGGGTAGGCATGTGTAGAAGGAGTGCAAAGAAACCTTGTTGATCCTAGGCATGAAAATCGCCAGGATTATAGTGTATGCCTAATAGACACGGGAGGATAAGAGAAGAGATAGAGAAGATGAACAGAAAAGGAAAATCAGCTGGGCATGAGCCGGGCTAGCAGAGACAAAGTGACAAGTTCTATTTTCAAAAGAGATCTTCTCATCATGCATCCTCTATAATGAGTGCGCCCGTCCAAATAAATAGGTATGATCAGAAGTCTTATGGTTACCAAAATTACAGGGTCCAGGTTGCTTAATCTCAAGCTAGTGTGACCCAAGGTGAGAAGGGAAAGCCACCTTGTGACAGTTGTAGTAAACTTCATCTTGGTGAGTGTCGTGTGGTTAAGGATGTTTGTTATTCATGTGGACAGAGTGGTCACTTCCAATTTGAGTGTCCGAAGAGGAGATGAGGTGAAGGGCGCAATGTTAGACCCCCGTAATTAGCTAAATGGAGGTCAATTGCATATTCGGAAAAATTGTTGCGACTGAGGTATATTTTAAATTTAACTAATTTATGATGTGTGGGTATGGAATCAAGTGAATTTGGCGGGTAAAAATTAAAGTGAAGTCGGAAGTCCTTAATTGGATTAAAATAGAA
>JAOTQR010127603.1:0-22702 GCA_025774065.1 Solanum ossicruentum
TTTTCACTAAGTGTAAGAACATGTAGTATGTTCTTGTTTAGAGACAAGAGAGGGGGTATATATAGAGTTACAACTTCTCAAATTTGCATCATAAGGGCTCCATCTTAGCCTATTGATCAATTAGGTCCCAAACTTTTCTATTTTGATACAATTGAGGACTTCCGACTCAAACTTAATAATACCCACCAAATTCAATTGATAATCTAATCATGCACCAAAAATATACTTAAGTTCCGATCACGCGACATCCACAACAAAATTTTTCAATTGGGTGGTTATCCTTAGTTTAAAAAAAATACGGGGTCTAACAATTAGGATGAAATTGATGTTGTGCAACATCAGATTGGTGGTGGATCTATGGTTTATCTTTATATCATAGGGGTTTGAGACATCGAAAATTAGATTATCTTCGATATATATTGCCGAGCTATTTAGAATGTGTATATTAGTTCGTACTCTGGTAGTTCGATAATGATTTCTTATGGATGATCAGACTTTTATATCTTTACGTCTTGTCAATTATCCTTTTATTAGCTCTTCGTGTTTGATATATTCTTGCTATGATCAGTTTCTCTGTAGGGAAACAAACTTTTCTTTGTGGTATCTATTATACATAAGGATAACTTTATTAAATTGATCTTATTATACATAAGTCATCTAAAATAATATGCAAATATTATTAAACTAGGTAATTTAGCACTTTGCACGGTGATGGATGACTCCTTAAATTTACAAATCATCTATTAAATTTACGAATAATCTAGTTCAATATTCTGACTTTAAAATATAATGAAATATATATATACATAGATATAATTTTCCTACATGTTCCCTTTATATATATATATATATATAACTTTTCTACATGTTCCCTTTTTGGGGGTAGTGTCAAGCCTTCCTTGTCTCAATTTATTTCTCCCAAAGTTTTAAGTAATAAAGGTAGGCAAGTAAAGAGGCTTGTAAACACAATAAAAGAAAGAGGTTAAACAAATAGATTCAAAGCATTTCTTCATAGATATAGACCAACATTATAAATTGAAAGGCTTTATGGAGATTGTAGAAAAAGAAACCAACTTTCTCGCTATAGGTCATTAGCTTCTCTCTTTGTTTTTGTAATCATGAATGAAAGAAAGACATGTTATACTTATCAACATAACACAAACTTTAACTTTGAATTCTCATCATCTTTAAATTTCTCTCATTAATTAATACTACCAGTTAAAAAAATATGCCAAGTAAAATTTTTCAAGTGTTAAAAAGATCCCAAACTTACTTGGTTGGAGTAGTAAATTTAGTTGGGTTGAAGTATGTCTTAAAAGGAATGAGATTCATGTAGCAGCAAGTAAAAAAATTCATCACATAAACCCTATTGTGAAATCTTACATCACATAGTAAAACGTGAATCAAAGAAGCAAAACAACAATAAATAATGCAACTTCTCTTACATTTTGAAGAACATAATGAAAGCAGGGTGAGAAGATAACACAAACACTCACTCTTGTGAAAAGGAAGATAATGTTAGTAATCAATTGCATAATAAAAAATTAATCTAAAATTTATAACAATAGTAAATCTGAAGACAAATATAACGGAAGCTACGATCTTACTGATTAAAAAACTTTATCCTATATTACCCTATTATTTTGTACTTCTATTTCATTAATGTTCTTTAAGCCAAAGATAGAAAAGCAAATTTAATCATGAAAAATAGTTTTTAAAAAAATTGAAGGATGCATATGCACATAAACAACTCAAAACAGGGAAGGAATTGACCTGTTTTTTAAGTTTCTTGGGCAGATTTTATAATTGAGAGATAACCTAAAAAGAAAAAAGTTCTTTTTTGAACACACAAAAACTCTTTCATCATAACTGATAATCAGCCTAAAGAAATTTTTCATTTTCACACATGGAAACATTACTATCAAGACTCATCAGTGCAACATTCTTGAAAGATATTTGATCTATTGAAAAAGATTATAAAACTCACTAAATATTTGAAGGTTGTAAGATTCAATCTCTCATATTTGTAGAATTTTTCTGTAAACAATATTTGGTGCATCTAAGATTGCATAGTTAAAAAATAAGATTAATAGATTCAAGAAATATGGTCAACAGGTATATATGAAGGAATCAATTTATTTACATAAGTTAGTACTTGAAGTGGTACTTATGAATAATTTATATTTAACGGAATGATAAAAACACATAGTATTCCTATTTCAAAGAAGAGCAAAGAGGCGTTGGCACTAAGTGCTGCTTAAAACAATATCAAATCCTTTTACACAAGTATTTCCGTTTGTTGAACTCTTGCTATTTCCATTTCCAGATATGGGAGGGTGTCCCCATTTCGCACATATGACATAGGACGCTTTAAGTTGGTTGATGGAAAGTTTTCACAATGAATAATTAAAAGAGTGAAAAATCGAGGAAAAAAAATTATAATGCTGAAATCTGAGAGCGCCACTAAATGATCACCCTACTCTTAAAGGAAAGTTGCTTCTCAGACTTGAAAAATCTATTCGGGTAAATAATCAAACAGTTGAAATCCATAGTTTTTTTTTTTTGCAAGTTTTATCATTTTGCAGTTATGAATTAGCCTCCCATAGTCTATGAAGTAGCAGGAATTGTAGTTTGCTACTCGAAATGAAAATCACAACCCAAACTTCAAAGCACACAATCAATATCAAATGAAAAGAAGGAAAAAGCATCACTGTTTTTGGGGGGGCGGGAATGAGGTTGGGCTGTTCATTCTTGAGGAAGATTGAAGAGATAATAGAATTTACCTGATGAAGTGTTTCAATGGACTCTAATGGATAGAAGAGATAAAAGAATTTAGTGTTGCCCTTAAAAGATGTCATATCACCCTTTAAACATCCTCTTTTACATATATATATATATATATTAAAACATGTAGAAAAATTAACTGTTGGAATGGAGAACATCAATTTTGAGAATAAAGCATGTAATGTGAATGGCACATTGTCTAAAAGGATCAATAGTGTAAGATTAAGACATTGCAGATTGAGAATAACTATTGTGTATCATTGAATTAACCACTAAGAGAAGTTACTATCCCAAAAAGTGGAGTGAATCGATTTTACTAGTAATAAAGTTTAATCCTCAATGCCCTGTATATATGGATCAAGGTGGAACACGTAACAACTTTGACCAAACAATTTAAAGAATTAATTTCCCTTTTAGACCTTTGCTTTTTCGTTTAACTATAAAAATTTCTTTATCAACTTGCACGCTAAACTACTCATTGTCTTTCTTCTTTTTCTTTTATATAAGACACAAGTATGGAAGGTGATTCCTGCAAGTTTTTTTTGGTATCTCTGGACAGAGCAGATGTTTGATGGTTTATCAACTCCAATTTATTTCCCTAAGGCTCGATGTTTAGTATATTTATAGCATGGCATAATGCTTCTCCTAAATGCCCATTGTTAGCCCCCTTATCCTGACATAGTCTCTAATGTCAAGAAACTAACAAAGTTTTTCTTTTGCTTAACTTTTGTATTTTACGCATCTACTTGATGCCACGTGCAAGGAAAAATATGTACCATTACTCCACCCAAAAAGTTCAAATAACTCAGTAAAAAGCAGTTTATAAAGAAAATATCAATAAATATATAATCTATGACCTACAACACATAGAAGTAGCAAACTTACCATCTTGAGTTATTAGGGGATAATCTGAAGCACTAAAATTGATAAACCAGTCATACTTTGAATTTTCCTTCAGTATGTGAAAGACACTTGAAGAAAGCCCTGAAGGTAAGAGATGATGGGCAGAACAACAAATGACTAAGCATAAAAAAAATAAAAGCGACAATGTGTGAAAATTAAATAATATCTAAAGAGTATGAGTAGAAAGTGATGCAGTGCATGAGTATTTGGTGTGACAATTGCAATGGATTTGAGTGACAAATGAAAAGTGGCATACTTATGGTGTTTGGGTTATGATATATTGATATGTTGGTTATGTACTCAATGTCATGAGCTTGGCAGTGAAACTTTTTGTGTCTCAGAACATGAAAGAATTTGAAGTACATTCTATAGGTTACCTTTGTGATGGCTTCTTGTAGGATAGTTTATACAGATTGAGAAATGGATGCCTCTATTTCAAGAAAAAGAATGTTACCATTAGAATTAGCATCTCTAAAAACTTTGACATCTTGTTTTGCTTTTGTAGGCAAAGGTTTTCTATTCACATGATGAGGATGATGATAACGATGATCCAATGATGTTTTTAGTGATGATGATGAAGAGATGCAATCACCTTTTGATGGAGTGGATATGCATCATTACTCCACCAAAAAAGTTCAAATAACCAAGTAAAAAGAAGCTAATAAAGCAAATATAATGAAATATATGATCGATGACCCACAACACATAGAAGTAGGAAACTTACCATCTTGATTCATAAGTGGATAATCTGAAGTACTAAGATTGATAAACCAATCCCACTTTGAACTTTCCTTCAGTACATGAAAGACACTTGAAGAAAGCCCCAAAGGTAAGAGATGATGGGAAGAACAACAAACGACTAAGCATAAAAAATTAGAAAGAGGCAGAGTATGCAAATTAGATAATGTCTAAAGAGCATGAGTAGAAAGTAATGCAATGAATGGTATTTGGTGTAATAGTTGCAATGAATTAGAGTAAGAAGCGGAAAGTAGCATACCTATGGTGTTTGGGTTATGATATATCAATATGTTGGTTATGTACTCAATGTCATGAGTTTGGTAGTGAAATTGTTTGTGCCTCAGAACATTATAGATTTTGAAGTACATTTTGTAGATTACCTTTGGATTACTTCTTGTAGGACATTTTATTACAGATTGAGGCTTGGATGCCTATATTTCAAGATAAAGAACGTTATCCTTAAAATTTGTATCTCTGAAAGCTTTGACATCTTGTTCTGCTTTTGTAGGCAAAGGCTTTCTATTCATGTGATGAGGATGATGACGAAGACTCTGATGACGATTTTAGTGATGATGATGAAGATATGCAATCACCTCTTGATGGGGTGGACCTGATTAGGTTTTTTTTTTTTTGCTTGGTGTTAGGCAGTTGACTCACTTATTTCTTCTCTTCTATCATGGACTGTCGGATCCAGCTATGCATTTGATCCATTGAGGTTCAAGATCCTTACCTAGACATTGAACTTTCGTTATCAAGAGTGTTAGAGTTGTGATAGTTGAATGTCAATGTGTAAAAAGGAGAGATGGAATAGTTATTTGGTTGTATCTTTTGGTGAAGTTTTGTTTAAGTAGATTTCGTACCTGTTGGAGTAGGAGTCTAACTTCGACAAAATAACTTTTTTCAAAAAAAATAGCAATGCTGGATTGTGGTTGCGCTACGTCACTGGCTCCAACATCTTCTTTTATATATATAAAAATATAAGAAGATAGACAAAAAAACAAAATCGTGAGAAACACTATATAATACATTTCAACGAGGTCAAGGTATAGGAAATATGAGAGCAACTAAATCTAAAAAAACCATAACAATATTGCAATACAACAAGAATTTCCGAAGAGAAAAATATAATTATTTTATTTTAATAGTACCCAATTTTTTTTCCAGCCAGCAGCTCCAAATCTGTTATTTCTTTAGAAATCTCTTGGGTCCAAGTCTACTTTGCATCAAGTATTGTCTTCACAAAATTGATGAAAATTGCCAACTTTTCATATACTGTAAAAAAAAATTAAAAAAAAGAGAGAGTTTATTAGATAAAGTCAATAATCAATTTTACTGGAGCACGTTATGAATGAATATTTGATGAAAAGGAAATTTACCTCCATTTTTAATTGGTCAAACTCCTTATGGAACTTTAATTTTAGAGGTTCCTTTAATTCTTGGGTACATACCGAACAAGTTTGTCTTTTCAATCCACGCATTATTTTTTGATTCATATTATATATAGTAAAAACCTTTTCTTCTTGGAATTATTTGCATTGTTTACTTTCTTGATCTCGCTAAGAATTGAAAGCATCATAAGAACGTTGATGAAGGCTATAAAACAAATGATTAGTGAGCACTCTTAATCAACTCATTTATCGATTTGTATTCGGGGAAGAGCCCTTTTTTTTAAGTTAGCTGCATTGTTTGCTTTCTTGTTCTCGCTAAGGATTGAAAGCACCACAAGGACGTCCATGGAAACGATAAAACAAATAACAAGAGAAAGAGAAAATGTAAAAAGATCATCAACAAGAACTTTGGAAAAGCCATATATAGGTAAATTTGAAGCTAAAAAGATGATGCAAGAACATGAAGACTACATATATATCAAATTCTTCATAAGTTGTTTTTGTTCAATGAACTTGTACTCTTCTAGCTTCTCAACTTGTACAATAGAATGTCAAAAAATGAAATTCTTTTCTTTTTTGACTAAAATTAGATCAAAGGTTTCCATCATTATGAGAATTCAAGGAGAAATAATAAAATAAGAGAAAATAGAAACAAGTTAGGAATAAAGTCAATCTTCAATTATAAAAAAAAAAACCTAAAACTTTGCCATATTTTTTAGCTAAGATTTATGTAATCTAAAGAAGATCTAAAAAATCCAAGAAGAATTAATGAACTATCAAGTATTGTTAGAAAGTTTCAAAGAAGAAGACATCAGGAAAATAATTTAGGTTCTTTTTTTGGTCAACAAAAGAGTTAATATATATATATATATATGCATCATTACATGTTCGTGGCAGCTATTATGCTACTGCTACAGTCACTAGGGGAAGGGCGGTAAACAAACACTTGCAGACTAGAGCTACTATGTAGTTTTTAATTAGTATAAAAAGAGTTCTTGCTTTGTCTACTTCTATCTTTTCCCAAACAAACAAGGGAGGAACTCCATCTAGAGAGTTTGCTTCTGTTAGTCGCGGCCCTTACTTTGCCAAAAGATCTGCCACTTGGTTTGTTTTGCGATAATCATGCCTCAAATGGTAGGCTGCTGTCACGACTCAAGCCTAGGGCCTAGACATGACATGGTGCAACGGGAACCTGAAAGGACTCCAAGCAAGCCTCATAAAGCATCATTACACATCCTTGGTCGTGGAAGCAATAAATTAAGCATCAAAAATAAAAGAATGGGGAAATCAGGGCTAAGGGAAAAGCTTACACAATATCATGGTCAAAAGACAAGAGTCAAACCCATACCATAGATACATAACATGTCCAACAAACACCTCTAATATATGGATAAGAGCGAGGGCCAAGGCAAAGTAACCGAGCTCACCCTCATAGTCAAAATAGATAATAAAGAAGAGTGTCTCAACACATAATAGAAGAAACATGAACTAGGTCCCCGAAGTGGAGGACTCACCAACTAGCTTGAATAACACCAAACTAGTCACGTGGAGGAGGATGATCAACTTGGGCACCAGTTCCTACATGGTGACATCACATAGGCATAGAGTATGCGTTAGTACATTTGAATATACTAAGTTTGTAGGATGCAATGCAAAGAAGAATTAAGCATCATAATCAAAATGCATATCAATAGGCAATAGGCATAATATAACACTATGGCTTGCGTATCAATGCATAAGTAAAACATGCTCAATTACTCATGTTCATATTGGATATCATATATGTAGAAGAGACCAAGCTAGATTTCCAAATGTATGACCCTTTGGTATGTTAGTGATGATGCCGCCCCATCACTTAGGTGGATGAGTACTAACCCTCATATGGGTTGGTGATAATGCAGCTCCATCACCATGATGGAGAAGTACAAACCCTTCCCTAGGTTGATGAGTGCAAAACCACATCTAGGTTAGTGATGATGCCTCCCCATCACCAGGTGGAGAAGTACAAACCCTTCACTAGGATGATAAGTACGAACCCCCATCTAGGTTATCTGGGTTCTTAGTCCCCCCCCCCCCGAATTGGGCATGGTCTAATGCAACACTTTATATAGAATTTATCATATACATAAGCTCATTTCATCATCATATAGTCATTCATATCATATCTCATGCTTTGGACCTTTGACTCCTCAAGAAACCACATCCGGACATTTTATCAAACACTTAGAGGGTGTGTAGTGGTAATATAAAACCATGCAACTTAGAGATGAAATCAAGCAAGAAAATCCATTGTGTAACCATTAATCAATACCATGCAACACCCTCAAAACATATACATCAAAACCCCCTCATCAAATTTTATAATAGATCCAAGATTTATAGCTCAAAACGTAGCAATACAGTCATAACTTTACATAGCTTTAACATAGTGTACAATGAATTTCATAATATGCAAGACCCATTTGTAAATTAATTTTAAATCATGCAATTTGAGTAAAAGGAGGCTTGGGTATCATGGGTGAAAGGAACCCATGAAAAAAACCCACATACCTTAGCTTAGAGATAAACTTGGTGAAGATTGGAGATGGAAACTTGAAGCTTGAAGAAGAACCTTGATGGAGAACCTTAGCTTGGGATGAGGGTTTGGGACTTGAGTTTGGGGAGTGAAAATATGACTAAGTGTTTTAAGGAGTATTGGGAAATGTTTAAGATGATACAAGGGTGAAATTTGGCTAAGTATAGGTAAAAACATGCTTAGGAACACTTAGGTCCAAGACTTAGAAGTTTTGGACCGAACTAAAAAAGATAGTCCCCAAAATACATAGAGGCGCATCGCGAGGGGGACGCGAAAGCCCCTCTGGGAATTGCACTTTGGAATTTCGTAATTGCTAATCTTTTCACTCTTAAATCGGAGTTAGACCATTTTTTTACCTAATTTGGACCCTCTGAACAAGAATATAAAATTGGATTTTCGAAGTTGGAGCCACATTTTTTCTTCACAGATGATACTCATCATTGAGTGACTAATCCCCAATTACTGCCACAAGTTCTTAACTGACTGACATTGAAGGAATATGTGAGTGGATGTCTCAGGTTCGTTACATATGTGACATAGGTGGTCAATGTTGATCCCTATTGTGTTGAGGTAATTCCATGTGGGGAGTCTATTATGGTGGCAAAACCAAAGGAAATATTTTATTTTATTTGGGCATCGCAATGCCCAGATCCAGTTATATGTGTTAGGAGCCAATTGGGTTCTCCATTGTTCTGCTGTAGCTATTGATAAACGTTCTTAGTAGTCAGTAAGCCATTTGAACTTAGTTCCCAAGAAATTTGATCATTTAATTGGGAGAAAGGTATATATATACTTCCTATTAATGGTTTAAGGTATTCAGTGATTTGCACGGAGAAATTATCCCATTTCCATTGCCCTACTTCGTCTAACACTTGGGAGACCGTTAAGTTTTCATCAGACATTCTAAGGGGTCTGAATATGATTTCCCGCAATGTTTTGTTATTAGGGATCCACCGGTCGTACCAGAGGCTTATCTCCCTTCCTGATCCTATCCACTTTAGACCTTGTCTACATGTTTCCCATCCTATAGCTAGGTCTTTCCATACTTTGCCGTGTGTAGGCCTAATTTTGATGGGCATGGTGTGATTTAGAAGGTTTGCAAGGCACTTCTATTTTAGGATTTGGGCCCATAGGCTGGAATGCTTTGTAGTTGCCCACCAAGCCAGTTTTGCCAAGAGCGCATTGTTTTTTGTTTCTGCTTGTTGTATACCAAACCCCCCGTTTACTTTTGATTTTGTGATAGCTTCCCAACTTAAGAGGTGGACTTTGCGCTTTGAGTCCGTAGTTCCCCAGATGAAGTTTCACTGGATTTGGTCAATACTTTTGGTAATTTGTATATGTAGTTTGATGTATTGTATTGCATGATTTGGAATGTTATTAAAATTGCCTTTGCAAGTGTTGTCTTGCCAGATATATTGAGGAATTTTGTTTTCCACCCAGCCAATCTTTTTTGGAGGTTGTAGATAAGCTATTGATAATACTGGATAGATTGTCTTTTATGAAAAATCGGGAAGTCCAGATATTTCCCTGTAGAGACTCCTCCCTTTTATTTGGAGAATGTTAGAGATATTGTTTTTGTTCCTTAAATCATAGTTTCTGGAAAAAAAGATTTTTGATTTTGAGTAGTTAATACTTTGACCCGATTCTTTGCAAAAGCTATCCAAAACCCTTTTTATAGTTTTATTGCTTTTTTGGTTTGCTTTTGCTATTAGGATTAGTTCATCTAACGAAAAATAGGTGTGTCAGAAGCGGGCCGTTACGAGATAGTTTCATTGGGTCCCATTGATTCTCAGAGGTTTTTTCCTCAATCATTCTAGAAAGGCGTTCCATACACAAAATGAAAAGATAGGTGATAGTGAGTCCCCTTGTCTTATTCCCCTCGTTGTTTGGAAAAAGTTAGTGCGGTCCCTATTTAGGAGTATGGTTGTTTTGTTCGTTGAGATGCATGACATTATTAATTTGACAGCTTTGTCAGGGGATCCAAAAAATAGTAGGGAGTCTCTTATGTACGACCATTCTAGTTTGTCAAACGCCTTTTCGAGGTCAATTTTGATAATCATGTTAGGGTTTTTACCCTTCATTTTATTAAAGTAAGTGACTGTTTATTGGATGATTATGGCATTGTCACCTACTTGTCTATTTTTCAAGAAACTTGTTTGATATGGCCTAATCAGATCGTTGATAGCCAATCTTCGTCTATTAGTAATTATTTTGGTGACTATTTTGTAAGTTGTATTGCATAGGCTGATCGGTCTAAAATCTTTTAAATCATTGGTCCCTTTTTTTTTGGAATCAGGCAGATGTGGGTTTCATTGATTTTTTCTAGGATTTTTCCATTGCCAAATATAGATTCACATATGTTGACGACAGAGGGTCCCATAGTATCCCACTATTTTTGGTATAAAAAAAAGGGTGTCCCCTAGGCTAGACAGTTTTTGGTCTTTATGATGTAGAGATTTTTGAGATGTTAGGGAGTATGTTTGGGAGGTGAGAAAAAGCTTATTGAAGTGAAGCACTGTAAGATCCATTATCTCTGTATGTTCACGTAGGTATTCCCCCTCCTCATGTTTTAGCTATGAAATTCTATTATTCCTTCTTTGATTTAGGGTTGAGATGTGAAAAAAGACGTGTGTAGAACTGAACATTGAAGAAATCCGGTTTAATAAGATTCGTTTTCTTTTAAAAATGTTTCCAAAGATTTTTGAATTCCATCCTGTGACATTGTAAGTAAATATTGGAATAGCTTTGAGTATATCATTTTGGTTTTGCCAGCTATTTTTAATAATCCCTTCTAATTCTTGGTGTGAAGACCACATACTTTCAAATCTAAATATTTTTTGGCGCTACGGGGATATTTTTTTACCAAGTGTCAGTAATATTGGATAGTGATCTGAATGGGTACGTCAGAGCTAAGTGACGTGGGCATCGGCAAAAGCTTGTATCCTATCTTCTGCGGCAAGGATTCGATCAAGTCTTTCACTGATGAGACTGGTTTTGTTCTTAAATCTTTTGTTTAGCCGGGTATAGTTGTTTCCCTGGAAACCTAAATCTATTAATTCACATTGGTTTATAACTTTCTAGAAATCACTGGATTTTTGTTTGCTTATTGGACGGCCACCATGTTTCTCATAGCTGTTTAGGATCTCGTTGAAATCCCCCCTCCCCCCCATAAGCCATTTGTAATGGTAGTTAGCTTTGATATTTTTTAAGTTTTCCCATATCTTTAATTGTTCCTTCACATGCACGCTAGCATATACACAACTCATCATCCAGGTGAAGGTTGTGGTGCATACCTTTGTCATTGTATGAATTTACTAGTTCGTAGTAGTGATTTCATCCACTTCCAGCTGGGAGTCATCCCATAGAAGAGCAATACCTCCAGAATTACCCCTTGCAGGTATTTGAATCATGTTATTGAAGTTGAACTCGTCCAAAAGAGGCTGGTGGTCCTGCATTTTGGTTTCTAGAAAAGCAACTAAAGGTGGTTTGTGCCAGTCTAGAAGTGATCTAAAGTTCCTCCTAAAGTTTACCCCATTTCCCCCTCTACAGTTCCATATATATTATGTAATTCATGGAGTTATTTTGGGGGGTTTCCTGATTCTGGTTTTCCATCATCTGATTCTCCTCCACTATGGTACGGTTGAGAATTACTATGAAATTTCCTATCTCTTGGTTCACTGGGGCACGTACGTCCAGTGAGGTTTCCCTTAGACTTGGAGGACAAATTAGTATGCATTTTTTTACGAATTGTTCTTTGAAGAGTAAAACCTTTATTTCTTTTAGGATCGTTATATCTGTCCGGGTTTCCCTCATTACTAGCAGGGTTTACTGTAAGTTTTCTAAGTTTTAGGTCAGTCCTTTGTTTGGTGCTTCTCTGTTCAGAAAAAGCTGAGTAGGGGATCTAACTTGTACCTGTTGGTCCTGAGTTAAAAGTTTGGGAACCACCATTGGGGGGGACTCCTCTGTCCTAGTTGACACTAGTGGGGAGCTTAGATGTATTGGGTCCATCGTGGCAGCTTGAGTTGGCATGGTGAGATTGTTGTTTCCATAGAGGGGTTTGGAAAGAATTGGGTTGGGTATAGAGTTGGGTTCAGAGGTACTGGAGGTACTTGGGAGGCATGAAGAGGGTTGAACAGGGGCATTTCCCATGTAGGGAACAGGAAGAATGGTATGTGAGGAGTTTGAGGGATCAAAGGGTGCTGGAATAGTGTTGAGGTCCACATGTGGTTGTTATAGGCTTCCATACCCAGTCTCATCCCCTCCGAGACAATGTGTGAGATGAAAGTTGGATTCCTCACTACTATAATTACTTCTCTCCCTTCCACTATTGCCGAGAAGGAGAGGGCTTGGTTCTGCAGGCCCATCTCCAACCAAGAGGATGGTAGTTGGTTCGGGAGAGACGCTGGGGTTGCATAGAACATGTTCCCCCCATGGTCACTGGGAAGGTCTGGAAGGAAGGGAAGGGTATGTATGGGGGGGCTTGGCTGTTCATCTGGTAATGTCGAGGCTGTTGCTGGTTCGAGTGCAGGGGAGATTGGAAAGGAGCTCGATGAAGGTTGTGGCGGTGTTGGTGAGAAGAAAATGGGAGCCTTGGCATTTTGATCTTTAAAGGGAAGGTCAATGGATATACCTTTAATGGGAATGTAGGTTATTGTAGAAGTGTTTCCTTTTATAGGAAGACTAGTACTAGGAATATTTTTAATACTTTGTACGTTGGCATATACATCCTTTCCCAACTTAGAGGAATTTACTATTTCCATATCTTGATTTACTTGGGGGTGGTGTCTTCCTCGGGATTTGCTGACAGTGGAGCCAGTTGGGGGATTTTTTCCGGCTGTTGTGCAGATGTTGGAGGATGTGGATGGGGGTAGATCCATGTCCATGCTGTGATTTTTTAGATTGTTGGCAGTTTCTATGTCAACAAGCTGGCTGATGTGCCTGATCTCTGTTTTGGTAGTAAATCGTGGCTGCATCTTGTTTGGAGAAGCCATAGAGGTTGATTTAGAGTTAATGATTTTAGAATTGCCAGACACGTCAGATCCTTCTGGGGAGACGTGTCTTACTTCAGCACTACCAGATTTTTGGAAAGTTTTTGAATTTTTAATTAGTGAGTTGACGTCAGCAGTAGTGATGTTAGTGTCATCTTCCTCCAAGGTTTGGAATTTGTTATAAGGATTATACACGTAGACTTTGATTTGTAGGTAGAAGAAAGGTTGTTTCCCACAGGATTGTTACGTTTACATGTAAAGGTTTTAGATTCAAGGTACTTACCTGTGGTAGCGTCAAACAAATTAACACTAATACATGGGCCTTCATTTGTATTGGCTTTTGGGTGTCTCTTGTTCCTTTGTTGCCGTGGAAAGGTTACTGTTTTCCAGTGTTCTTCCTTCTGTACGTCCTTATTTTTCCCATTGCTTTGCTGTTGCACAGGCTGGCCATGTTCCTCGAATATGGTTGGATGCTCCTTTTCCCCTTTCTGTGAACAGTTTCCCATATTGTGCCCCAGGACGCCGCATTTGTTGCAGAAGATGTCCGTCCCCTAAGACACTATCTCTTGTCTATGCTACCCAATATATACTACTTTTTTGACTGGTACATCCAGCTCCACTTCAACACATATTCTTGCATATCGTCCACGTAACGCTTGGGACGTGCATATGTCCATTTTGACCAGTTTTCCCATTGTTTGTCCCACTCTTGCCAATATATGATGGTCATAGGACTCGGTTGGTAATTCTGGCAGCCTAATCCAAATGGCAGATGTATTTTCCTTTGCTTCTGATGCCACAAAGTTTGGGATCCATATTCAAACTGATAGGAAGTATCCGTTGATGAACCCTGGCCCATTCTATAAAACATATTTCAAGCTTTCTTCCTTTAGGAATTTTGCTATATGGTAATCGTGGCCCAGATCGATTAGGATGATCTCCTCCGAAACATTCCATAGTACTCTCAGTTTTGCCTTACTGATGGCTGAGCTTTTTCCCTTGGATTTTGATGATGACAGAATATGTCCATGGCTTACAAATTCGTTGTTTATCTGTTTCTGTAAGTGTGATGCTCCCTAGAAACTCAGTAACCTGTGCTTGGTCCAAATTTTTCTCTGCATCTTGTTCGTTGTCTGCTATTATATCCATTTTTTGTGCCCCTGCATCGTCCCCTGTATTTTGAATCTGTTGCACTTCGCTCCCTTTTGCAGTGTATGGTGTTGTTAAAATGTTCTTGAATGAGATCGTCTCCATTCCCTTAGACATATTTTGGGTTTCTTGAGAGATCCATTCGGTCACATTCTGTTCTTGCTGCGTCCATGTTCTTTGTATGGTTTCCTATTGGCTCAACGTTTTGACTTAGCGTGCTGCTTGACGAAGTATGCTGTGATTTCATTGTACCGAGACTGAACTCGTCTCATCCCCATGTGTTGTTTACAGCTTTTCCCCTATCAGGTGGGTCAGGTGGAATGGCTGGTCCTCGATTGGCGATTTAGGTTACTTTAGAAGGACAATCTATCTTTTTTAATTTATACTTTGTAAAACAAAGTTTGAGTTTGATAAAACAAAGTTTGAGTTTGATTACTCAAATTTCATCATGGTTTTTATAATTTTGCGCTACTTAAGCATCCTCGCTATAATATCATTGTAGAGTGTATTACAAATTCTGTGATGATCATAGCATACTTAGTTCTCTGCGGCACTTTTTTTCTTCATGCGTTTTAATTAGTAGACATATCTTGCCTCATTAGAATTGATAAGGTAAGACATAGCCCTCCTTGCTTGTATTTATTTCTCTTGAGGATTTTTTAAATATATTATTAATAAAAGACCGTTAGAAACTCTGTTTAGTGGTATAAATTGACTTTAAAAAAAAAAAGAATTTGCAACAATTATTTAGCAGTAGAACCAAACTCTATATAAATGATACTAAAAACTTTAGCAATTTTGAATGTATCCAGAGGCATTAACTCAATTCCCACTAAAAGGAAAATGATCTATTGCCACTAATAGAGAAACTATTAGTTATCAACCTGCATGCTGAAAGCAAGCTCTAACTAGATTTAGAACTTATTCGTGTGTTGATTTTTGATGGGTCTTTATTTGCCAATATCCCTTACATCAACTAGAAACTGCCATTCCAAAATGGGATAAACAAATCTATGCGTTGTTGGAAATCTTACGAAAAATACTTCTTATTTAAGATCACGAACATCATCATGAACACAAACACGAACACTTGTAAGAAATTTGCGTGGCTTGAGGCATGTCAAAAGTGTTTAGTTTAAAAGAGTCCTATTAGTATAATAAGAGTTGGTAGTAAATAAAATTCCTACTTGATAGATTTGTCCTAATCTTTAGGAAGTAGTTTTATATGTGGTGTTAACTAGTTTTTAGGAGAAAGCTAATTCCTAAGTTTTTCGCTTAAGTTTGTTGTGTTTTTCTGCTATATATTGACAGCAGTAACAAATTGAAAATCTGCGGTCAATAAAATTTCTTTTCAGGCGTACTCCCTTTCTTACTCTAATCTACTTCTGCTTCTTAAGTCTATCTTGCTATCACTGATATCAGGGCCAGTAAGATCCAACCACGAACAAAACCAGAGAGAAATATTGCTAGTTTATGGCTTCAGAGAGCAATTACGTTCAAGCAGTTATTCCATGTTCTAATGGTCACTATGACCATTGGAGTATGCTAATGCAGAATTTCTTACGGTAAAAGAAGTATTGGCCAATTGTTGAGGACGGAATAAGAGCTCCAGCGGAAGGTGAAGCCTTAACGAATGCTCAAAAGGTGGAGTTCAAAGCAAGAAAGTTGAAATATTTGAAGGCGAAGAATTATCTCTTTCAGGCTATCGATTGTCCCATCCTAGAAACCATTCTTTGCAAAGAAACTTCTAATGATATTTGGGATTCGATGAAGAAAAATATCAAGGTACTGCTAGAGTGAAGCGTGCACAGCTTCAAGCCGTGAGAAGGGATTTCGAGACTTCGAAGATGAAAGAAGGAGAGTCTGTAACAAGCTGCTATACTAAAACAATGGAGATAAACATAAAATGTTATTTCATGGTGAAAAGATGACTGAGGTTACAATTTTGGAAAAGATATTGTACTCCCTCACGCCAAAGTATGACTAGGGGTGGTAATTTTAACTCATATAAGGTAAAATTAGTCCATTTAACCCATATTTATTTGAATGGATCACTCATATTTTTTAAATGGTAAATATGGGTTGATCTATTTTAAGAGCTCATACAAATATGGTCAAAATGGGTAAAATATGTTACCCATATAGACCCTTAGATCTCCACTCATAATAAAAGATTCTTAATTACACTAAAAAAATTTTAAAGAATTAAGTTCCCTTTTAGACCTTTGCTTTTTTGTTTAACTATAAACTTTTCTTGATCAACATTGCATGCAAAATTAATCATTGTCTTTCTTCTTTTTCTTTTATATAAGACATAAGTATGGAAGGTGATCCCCACAAGTATCTTTTGGTGTCTCTGGAAGAGAAGATGTTTTGACGGTTTAACAATTCCAATTTATTTCCTTAAGGCTCAATGTTTAGTATATTTATAACATGGCATAATGCTTCTCCTTATTATTTTTCTGCCCATTGTTTGCCCTCTAGTACTGACGTAGTCTCTGATGTCAAAAACTCAAAGTTTTTCTTTTGCTTAACTTTTGTATTTTACGCATTTACTTGATCTCACATGCCAAGAAAAAATGTACCATTACTCCTAGTTCAAATAATCAAGTAAAAGAGAAGCTAATAAAAAAAATATCAAGAAATATATGATCAAGAACCTACTACATATAGAAGTAGCAAATTTACCATCTTGAGTCGGTGGATAATATGAATCACTAAGATTAATAAACCACTCCTACTTTGAACTTTCCTTTTATACGTGAAAAACACTTGAAGAAAGCCCTGAAGGTAAGAGATGATGGGCAGAACAACAAACGGCTAACCATCAAAAATTAGAAACCGAGTATGCAAATTAGATAATGTCTAAAGAGTACGTGTAGAAAGTGATGCAGTGCATGGGTATTTGGTTTGACAATTGCAATGAATTTTAGTGAGAACTGAAAAGTAGCATACCTATGGTACTTGGGTTATGATATATCGATATGTTGGTTATGTACTCAATGCCATGAGTTTGATAGTGAAATTGTTTGTGCATCAGAACATGAAAGAATTTGAACTACGTCTTGTAGACTACCTTCATAATAGCTTCTTGTAAGACAGTTTATTAAAGATTTAGGCTTGGATACCACTACTTCAAGATAAAGAACGTCACCATTAGAATTAGCATCTCTAAAAGCTTTGACATTTTTTTCTGCTCTTGTAGGTAGAAACTTTCTATTCACATGATGAGGATAATGACAACAACAACTCCGATGACGATTTTAGTGATGATGATGAAGAGATGCAATCACCTCTTGATGGGGCGGACCTGTACCATTACTCTACCAAAAAAGTTCAAATAACATAGTAAAAAGAAGTAAATAAAGAGAATATAAATAAAAATATGATCAATGACCTAGAACACATAGAAGTAGCAAACTTACTATCTTGAGTCATTAGTGGATAATCTGAATCACTAAGATTGATAAACCAGTCTCACATTGAAATTTCCTTCAATATGTGAAAGACGTTTGAAGAAAGATCTGAAGATAAGATACGATGGGCAGAACAACAAATGATTTGAGCATAAAAATTTAGAAAAAGCGGCATAGTATGCAAATTATTAGATAATGTCTAAAGAGTACGAATGAAAAGTGATGCAGTGCATGGGTATCTGGTTTGACAGTTGCAATGAATTTGAGTGAGAAATGAAAAGTAGCATACCTATGGTGTTTGAGCTATGATATATGGATATGTTGGTGATGTACTCAATGCCAAGATTTTGGTAATAAAATTGTTTGTGCCTCAGAACATGAAAGAATTTGAAGTACGTTCTGTAGATTACCTTGGTGATGGCTTCTTGTAGGACAGTTTATTACATATTGAGGCCTAGATGCCTCTACTTTAAGATAATGAATGTCACCATCAGAATTAGCATCTCTAAAAGCTTTGATATCTTTTCTGCTTTTGTAGGCAAAGGCTTTCAGTTCACATGTTAAGGATGATTACAATGGCAACTTCGATGACAATTTTAGTGACTTTGATGAAGAGATGCAATCAGCTCTTAATAGAGTTGACCCGTACCATTACTTCACCAAAAAAAATTCAAATAACAAAGTAAAAAGAAGCTAAAAATGAGAAATACAAAGAAATATATGATCGACGACCTACAAAATATAAAAGTAGCAAACTTACCATCTTTAGTCATTAGTGGATAATTTGAAGCACTAAGGTAGATAAACCAGTACCACTTTGAACTTTTTTTTGATTCATGAAAGAAGCTTGAAGAAAGCCCTAAGGGTAAGAGATGATGGGAAGAACAACAAACAACTAAGCATAAAAAATTAGAAAGCTTCAAAGTGTATAAATTAGATAATGTCTAAAAAGTACGAGGAGAAAGTGATGCAGTGCATGGATATTTGGTGTGACTGTTTCAATGAATTTGAGTGAAAAACAGAAAGCAGCATAGCTATGGTGTTTGGGTTACGATATATCAATATGTTGGTTATGTATTCAATGCCAGAGTTTGGTAGTGAAATTGTTTATGCCTCAGAATATTAAAGAATTTGAAATATGTTCTACAGATTAAGAAAGAAATTTGAAGTACATTCTGTAGATTACCTTGGTGATGGCTTCTTGTAGGATAGTTTATTACAGATTGAGGCCTGGATGCCTCTACTTCAAGATAAAGAAAGTCACCATTAGAATTCGCATCTCTAAAAGCATTGATATCTTGTTATTCTTTTTTAGGGAAAGGCTTTTCGTTCACATGATGAGGATGATCACAACAACGACTCCGATGACGATTTTAGTGATGATGATGAAGAGATGCAATTACCTCTTGATTGGGTGGATCTGTACCATTACTCCACCCAAAAAGTTCAAATAACCAAGTAATAAGAATCTAATAAAGAGATTATAAAGAAATATTTGGTCGATGACCTACAACGCAGAAAAGTAGCAAACTTACCATCTTGAGTTTTTAGTGGATAACCAGAAACACTAAGATTGATAAACCAATCCCACTTTGAACTTTCCATCAATACTTGAAAGACACTTGAAGAAAGCTCTGAAGGTAAGAGGTGATGGGCAGAGCAACAAACGACTAAGCATAAAAAAATAGAAAGTAACAAAGGATGCAAATTAGATAATGTTTAAAGAGTACGAGTAGAAGTGATACACTGCGCGGATATTTGGTGTGACAGTTGTAACGAATTTGAGTGAGAAATGGAAAGTAGCATAACTAAGGTGTTTGGGTTATGATATATTGATATATTAGTTAAGTGCTCAATGCCATGAGTTTGGTAGTAAAAATTTTTGTACCTCAGAACACGAAGAATTTGAAGTACGTTCCCCAGATTACCTTTGTGATGACTTCGTGTGGAACAGTTTATTATAGATTGAGGCCTGGATGCCTCTACTTCAAGATAATGAACGTCACCATTAGAAATAGTATGTTTAAAATATTTGACATCTTGTTCAGCTTTTGTAGGAAAAGACTTTTTGTTCACATAATGAGGATGATGACAATGACGACTCCGATGATGATTTTAGTGATGATGATGAAAAGATGCAATCATATCTTGATGGGGTGGACCCGTACCATTACTCCACCAAAAAATTTCAAATATCCAAGTAAAAAGAATCTAATAAATAGAATACAAAATACTATATGATCGACGACCTACAACACATAAAAGTAGCAAACTTACCATTTTGAGTCATTAGAGAAAAATCTGAAGCACTAAGATAGATAAACCAGTCTCACTTTGAACTTTCCATCAGTACATGAAAGATGCTTTGAAGAAAGCCCTAAAGTTAAGCGATGATGGGCATAACAACAAGTGACTAAGCATAAACAATGAGAAAGCAACAAAGTGTGCAAATTAGATAATGCCTAAAGAGTACAAGTAGAAAGTGATACAGTGCATGGGTATTTGTTGCGACAGTTGCATTGAATTTGAGTGAGAAACGGAAAGTAGCATACCTTTGGTGTTTGGGTTATGATATATCGATATATTGGTTATGTACTCAATGCCATGAGTTTGGTAGTGAAATTGTTTGTGCCTCAGAACATGAAAGAATTTGAAGTACATTCTGTAGATTACATTTCTGATGGCTTCTTGTAGGACAGTTATTATAGATTAAGGTCATGCCTCTACTTCAAGATAAACAATGTTATCATTAGAAATAACATCTCTATAAGCTTTGACATCTTCTTCTGCTTTGGTAGGCAAAGGCTTTCCATTCATATGATGAGGATGATGACAACGACTACTTTGATGATGATTTTACTGATGATGATGAAGAGATGCAATCACCCCTTTATGGTGTGGACTCATACCATTACTCCACCAAAAAAAGTTCAAATAACCAAGTAAAAAGAAGCTAATAAAGAGAATATAAAGCAATATATGATCAACGTCCTACAACACATAAAAGTAGCAAACTTATCATCTTGAGTTATTAGTGGATAATCTAAAGCACTACGAGTGATAAACCAGTCCCATTTTGAACTTTCTTCCTCTACATGAAAGAAGCTTGAGGAAAGCCCTGAAGATAAGAGATAATAGGAAAAACAACAAATGACTCAGCATAAAAAACTAGAACTTGGCAAAGTATGCAAATTATATAATGTCTTAAAAGTACTAGTAGAAATAATGCAGTGCATGGGCATTTAGCGTGACATTTGCAATGAATTTGACTGAGAAAAGGAAAGTAGAATACATATGGTATTTGGGTTATGATATATCGATATTTATTGTGTACTGAATGCCATAAGTTTGATAGTAAATTGTTTGTGTGTCAGAATATGAAAGAATTTTAAGTACTTTGTGTAGATTACCTTTGTGATGGCTTCTTGTGGGATAGTTTATTACATAGTGAGGCTTGGATGTCTCTACTTCAAGATAAAGAAGGTTGCCATTAGAATTAGCATCTCTAAAAGCTTTGACATCTTGTTCTGCTTTTGTAGGCAAATCTTTTCCATTCTTGTGATGAGGATGATGACAACGACGACTCCGATGACGATTTTAGTGATGATTATGAAGAGATGGAATCACCTCTTGATGAGGTTAACCTGTCCCATTACTCCACCAAAAACGTTCAAATAACCAATTAAAAGAAGATAATAAAGCAAATACAACGAAATATATGATCGATGACCTGCAACTCATAGAAGTAGCAAACTTACCATCTTGAGTCATTAGTGGATAATCTAAAGCACTAAGATTGATAAACCAGTCCCACTTTGAAATTTTCTTCAGTGCATGAAAGATGCTTGAATAAAGCCTTGAAGGTAAGTAATGATGGGCAGAACAACAAATGACTAAGCATAAAAAATTAGAAAGTGGCAAAGTATGCAAATTAAATAATGTCTAAAAAGTATGAGTAGAAGGTGATGCAGTGCATGGGTATTTGGTGTGACAGTTGCTACAAATTTGTGTGAGAAACGGTAAAGTAGCATACCTATGGTGTTTGGATAATGATATATCGATATGTTTGTTGTGTAGTCAATGCCAAGTTTGGTAGTAAGATTATTTGTTCCTCTGAACATGAAAGAATTTGAAGTATGTTCCACAAATTACCTTTGTGATGGCTTCTTGTAGGACAGTTTATTACATATTGAGGCTTGGATGACTCTATTCAATATAAAGAATGTTACCATTAGAATTAGCCTCTCTAAAAGCTTTGACATCTTGTTCTGCTTTTGTAGGCAAAGGCTTTCCGTTTACATGATGAGGATGATGACAATGATGACTTTGATGATGATTTTAGTGATGATGATAAAGATATGCAATCACCTCTTGATGGAGTGGACCTATTCATTTTTGTCATGGAAACTATCAAAAGGTATGTTGCTGCTGAAATGCCCCAAAAATGTTCTTCGATAATGCTCATAATCATAATTTTCATGTATCTCAAAATTCATGCGTGTGTCACAGCCCGACCCCGGGGCCGCGACTAGTGCCGATTAGGCACTATTATTGATACAAACACACGTGACGGCATGAACAATTCTACAGAAAATCCGGCAGAGTTTCCTCTGTTTTAGTGACTAACCCACCTGTAAGGAAACTCAGCCAGCCAGAAGCAGTCATGCACAACTACATAGATACACATAATCTACACAAAATAAAGCGGGCCGACAAGGTCACCGCTGCGGTCCCGCCGCCTGATCGAATTCAACTAAATTA